>JARFJB010001802.1:105000-242500 GCA_036346205.1 Vesta saturnalis | reverse complement strand
AGATAGGGGATCTTGCGAGGTCCTTGACTTTCTAGTATTCTTGTGGGGTCCACCCTTAAAGTGCAATGTACTAACACTTCGTGCACAGAACACTCCATTTTTTTGTTTTTCTATCTTATGGTGATCATACACATATCTAACACTCAAAAATTAAATTTCAGAAAATGATTGAAAAAGCTGCTGTGAGGTCCTTTGGTGTTTGCAATTTTAGCCATTGTTATCAAGTCCATACATGATACTGCGTAGCCACGTGAGGTCATACAGACAGGTATACATTGAAAAACATACACACACACACACACAGACACCCCCACACACACTCACACACACACACACACACAACACACACGCGCAGTTACGCACTCACGTATGCACGCATTCACACACTTACACACACATATTCACGCACACACACGCGTAACCACGTAGGCATGCACACACACGCACACACACGGAGATAGGGGATCTTGCGAGGTCCTTGACTTTCTAGTATTCTTGTGAGGTCCATCCTTAAAATGCAATGTACTAACATTTCGTATACAGAAAATTCCATTTTTTTGTTCCTCTATCTTATGGTGATCATACACATACCTAACACTCAAAAATTAAATTCTAGGAAATGCTTGAAAAGCTGCTATAAGGTCCTTCGGTGTCTACAGTTTTCGCCACACACACACACAAAGATACCCACACACACACACACACACACACACACACACACACACACACACACAACAACACACACGCGCGCACTTACGCACTCACGCACTCACACACATACACACACACACACACGCACACACACACACACACATATTCCCGCACACACACACACACACACTCGTACGCACGTATGCATGCACACATACACACATACACACAACACAACACAACACAACACAACACAACACAACACAACACAACACAACACAACACAACGCAACGCAACGCAACGCAACGCAACGCAACGCAACGCAACGCAACACAACACAACACAACACAACACAACACAACACAAGACAACACACACACACACACACACACACACACACACACACACACACACACACACACATACGCACGCACGAACCCACGTACACACATGGATAAGCAAAAAAAATTTCAAAAACCACTTTTGTGAACTCAGAGGACTTCCAAACGATTATATCCAGTTCAATTTCGAATTTTTCGACCGATTACAATAACTTTCCTTTTAGGTGAAAAAGCTGCAGTTAAAAATAGAGTAGCTTAAATTTGCTAATAAGGGCTAAGTTATTGCAATGTTAAAGATAGGAACCTGCCATTTTTCTTCTTTTATGTGCGTTAAGGAGTTATTATCCTTCCGTTTTGCAATACAATCCTTCCAGTCCTCAAAATTATCTACAAACCTATAATTTCAGGCCAAGGCCGATAAAATGTTAAGGCGTTTTGTTCGGCACCACATGGCACGTACATACATACAATATTTGCTGGCAGCTGTCAGTCATGTTAGATCCGTTTGACACAGTCGTGCTCAATACTGCCAATATAACTTGAAGTATGAAAATGAATTATTAATGTCACCTAAAGAAATTGTGTTTTGTATAAGGTAACTGCTATTGAAAGTATTTGCAGTTCTCATAATCTCTAAACTGTGATTTCCGGACTACTGATACAAATAACTGCTTTTCAAAATCATTACAAGATCCCTAAATTATGCAACTTGTATTTAGTTTACTAGGATTTACAATGTTTACCGTTGTTAAGCTTCCCTACTGTGCATGCAAAACGGTTGGCGAAAGACAGATGGTTCGTTAACACCCACTCTGTGTGTTAAATTATCGTCAATAACAGTTGCATGTTTTTTGTGCTGCTTACATTTACATAATTGATATACAAGTTTTTGTAGGATGAACTACGTATAAATACCTAACATTCAATTGTTAAAACGTTTCACTTTAGAAGACATTGATTGGCGATACTATCTCAAAATAGCTTAATCTAAATGTGAATTTCGTGCAAATTGAGAGTACAAAATCAACGTACATTTCATTACTCAATGGTATTAGCATTGAGTAATCTTAATGGTATTAGTTAATTCCGCAAATTTAGAATCTAAAATCACACCTGGAGGTCTTTGAATACATTGTCTTATTATTAACATTTGAATGCATCATCGACTGTAATGCTCACAATGCCGTAAAAATAAATTTTCGACACTTCGATTGTATGACACAATGACTTTGAAAAACCATTGTGACGTTTTGGTAAAGAAAAATGATGGCTAAAATACAACGCGTAAATGTATTTGAAAGGATTCTCTCCAACAAACAAGTTTATTCCCTTGTGCTTTTCTGTATTTGATCTTGATGGAATAAAAAGATTCGTTTTTAAAAAGCGTTTTTATTAGCTAGTTGTGCTCAATTTTATAACTGGATGAGAATTATATACCTAAGAGACATTAAACTGAAAAGCTTGCTTTAACAGTCGTAAAAACTCCGGATTTGGAGGAATTACGTCGTAAATGTAGTTTTTAAACCTCTGACGGTGTTAACGCAGTGTCATTGTAGAGAAACACTTAATCATAATTATTGGCAAATGACAAATGGACAAAAGAGGTTGAATAGTGTATAAAGCTTTTGGTATTAGTGAAACTAAAAACTATACCGTGAATTTGTATCGTACAATTGTGAATTTGGAGAATAAAAGGCTTTATTTCAGTCGTTAACACATTTATGTCTATTTAACAGCTATTGAATTTTCATAAATTTATGACATCTTAAATAGTTCTTAAAAATATTAACATTTACTGAGGACAATAACTGTAATGTATTCGAAACGTACAAATTTATATAAAATATAAATAGAAAAATACACGATTAAAAACCCAAAGGATAAGTAAGTAATTATGTGTAATAATTATAAAAGTTTACATTTTCATATTCCAGTCCTGTATGGGGAGGAAACTTATTGCTTTATTAGAAAATTTTGATAATAAAAAAGCTGATAAAATTTATAGACGAACTGAGACAGCTCATCTACTTAATCGAATGCACATTACTGGTTAGATAATCTTTAACTTGTTGGGTTGGTAATGGTAATGACTGATTTAAAAATGTCAGATATAAGAGAAGTTTATAATAATCCAAAAGTTCTTAATAATTTCTTGATAGTTTAAATAAAAAGTTATTGTAATAAACAATGTATTAAATGTATTGATGGTAATAAAAGTTATTGAAATATAAAGTGCGTGTGTGTGTGTTCCATTTATAAAGCATGGCGCAGTCGATAAGATTTAGTCCAATATGAACATGATCAATTGTCTTTCAATATTGGTTGATATGTACTATTCAGACTGATAACTGCCTTAGGAGTGCCTAAATCCGCACAACCGACCATTAAACTCCTTTCATTTTTTATACCCCTCACTGTTCTGAAATTTTTTCACTTCTGCTGTTTGCTGTGCCTGTACCACGTTTACTGATACTTTTGTCAAAAAAAATTTCATGTTCTTGTCCGCCATCGCACTAGATGTCCAAAACCGCACTGTTTTTCTAAACTTAGAACTTCTCTTGCTTTCTTGCAATTCTTTTGCATTCAAGCCTAACACAATTTTTGCTTTCCTGGTTCTTAAATTCACATCACTTTATTAAAGTTTTCAGTTTAACTTAACTTAACTTAACCTTCACGCCATTCCCTTGCGGGGTAGGCAAAACAATCCCTGCCTCTTATTTATTTTTCATTCACAATCTTTCGCCATGCTTTCCTATCTCTGCATACCTCCCTAGCTTCCGCAAGATTCATACATAGTCTCTGACATGCCCTTTTGTTTTTAGAACTCCTTATCTTTCTTTCCTTTATCATAGATTCTACTACATTCAGCCAAGTTTTACGCGGCCTACCAGGCCCGGCCTTTCCCCTAACCTCACCCACATATATTTGTTTCGTTAATCTTGTGTTATTCATTCTCTCAATGTGGCCAAACCAATGTAATGTACAACTTTTATATCTATCCATCATCGTCTTTTCCTCACCACACTCCCTCATTATGCATTCATTTTTTATCTTGTCCCTTCTCGTTTTACCACATGCGCTTCTCAGAAATCTCATACCCACAGCATTTATTTTTCTTTCGTGCTTTTTTGACATACCCATGTCTCACTTCCATACAGTACTGATGGGACGAATACGCCATTATAGATTGCTCGATTCGCAGCTAGGCTCATGCTTTCATTTCTCATTATCGTCCACATACTTCCAATCACTTTTCTTCCAGCATTGACCCTTCGTCCAATCTCGCTCTCCATTGTACCATCTGAAGTAAACATTCTACCGAGATATACCAGCTCGTCCACTTGCTCCACGATTTCATCTTGCAGAGTCAATACTCTACTCTCCTTTCCACCTTCCCGATTGAACACCACAATCTTAGTTTTGTTCGCGTTTACCTTTAGGTCCATGCTCTCACAGACTGTATCAAACTTCCTCAGAGCGGTTTGCAGCTCATCCGCACTGTCACTTAATAAGACTGTGTCATCTGCATACACCAGGAGTCGTACATTTACGTCACCAACCATTACACCATTTGTATCGTTACATGCTTGTCTAAGACATTTATCCATGTATACATTGAACAACCACGGTGACATCACACAGCCTTGTCGCACTCCTTGCTCAATATTAAAGTATTCACTCACACCTCCTCTCACCCTAACACATGCCCGACTACCGTTGTATACTGACCTTATTCCATTTATTAGGCCTTTACTTACGCTACATTCATTTAATATTTCCCACAGCTTCTCTCTATTCATTGTGTCATATGCTTTCTCTAGATCTACAAACGCACAGTACAACTTCCTTTTACCTTTAAACATTTTCGATCACCTGCTGGAGAGCAACCATCTGATCGACACATCCTCTCCCTGGCATGAAGCCACCTTGCACATCCCACATCTTAGATTGTGTAGTTCTCGTACTCTATCAATCAGTATTCTTCCAAATACTTTACCAGGTACGCTGAGCAAGCTTATTCCTCTATAGTTCTTACAATCACTCTTGTTCCCTTACCTTTATACAATGGTACAATGATCGCGCTTTTCCAATCACTCGGCACTTTTCCACACATAAGGCATACATTGAATAATTCACGCAATCTTCGTATAAGCTTTGTACCACCATACTTGAGCATTTCACCAGTGATTTCATCTACGCCTGCTCCCTTGCCGTTTTTCAACCTTCCTACCGTTTTCTACCTCAATTATTCCAATATCCTTCTCAGTTTCATTCATCATTTTTCTATATTCTCCTTATTTAACCCTTCAGTCTTACGTTCCTCACTACTGTACAGCTTTCCGAAATACTCTTGCCAGCATTTCCTCACTTCACAATCGTCCCATACTATTTCGTTTCTATCATTCATCACACCTGCAGCGTTCTGTTTTGGGCCACGTTTTGTATTTTTGACCCATTTCCAGAAGAGTTTTTTGTTTCCCTCAAAATCATTCTGCATTTTCTCTCCTTCTACAGCCATCACTTCCTCTTTACTTATTCTCACTGCCTCCTTCGCTTCTTTGTTTCTTAATCTGTACACCTCATACAATCGTTTCTTCTCAGTCTCATTTTTTGCAGCAATCATTGCCATGTACGCATCTTTTTTCTTACTTACTGCCTTTTTTACCGACTCATTCCACCAAGCACATTTTTTCTGTCTACCTACAATCACTCTTCCACATATTCGCACGGCACAATTGACAACAGAGTTTTTCAAGCTTATTCATGCACTTTCAACGTCAGTGTCTTTTATTTGTTCGTTCCACACTGCTTCATTCACATTCAACTCTTTATTGACAGCATCTGCGTATTTCATTCTCGCACCATTATCTACTAGTTTGCCAACCCTAATTTTGGACGTTCGCACTACGTTTGCTTTCCTTCTCCACACCCACTTTTTCCCTAGACACACTCTCGATACAACCAAAAAGTGGTCCGATCCACACTCCGCTCCGCGCATTACTTTTGTGTCTTTCACCAGGTTTCTAAGCCGTTCATCATACACTATCAAGTCTATCATACTTTTAGATTCACCTCTTTGCCATCTATACATATTCACATTTTTATGTTTAAACCACGTATTGGATACAAACAGGCTTCTCTCAACACAGATGTTCAGCAGGTGTTCACCATTCTTATTGATTCTTTGGTCTCCGAACTTTCCTAGAACGCGTTCACTATGTTCTCTCTGTACATCCACCCATCCGTTCATATCCCCTAATATAATCACTCTTTCGTTTGGCTTACATACGTTCAACACGTTCTCCACTTCATTCCAGAAGTTCTCACGCTCCTGGTCTCTTTCTCCATTCACCGGTGCATAGCATGCAATAAGAAAAATTCTTCGAAACTCCACTTTCATTCTAACCCATATTACCCGGGTAGAGACCAATTCGTACTGTTTAACACATCTTTTCGCTCGTTCACTTATGATCACCCTAACTCCTTTTGCGCCATGCACTTCCGTCTCAACTCCTGACCATAGTGCCAGGCTGCCATCCTCCATCTCCACAGCATCCTTTCCTTTGCGCTTTGTCTCCGATACACACAGAATATCAAGGTGTCTTTCATACATTACATTCGAAATTTCAAATTCTTTACCATGCATACCTCTAACATTCCACGTACCGACTCGCCATTCATTCCTTGCACAGTCGTCATCAACGGGGCCTGTCTGTTTCGACCTCGACCGCCCCTTGTAGCCAGGTCGATCCGAGGCAATTGTATTGTTCTCTTGAGTAATACCCTAGCGAGCAGACCGGTTACTGGCCAAATCGTGCCCCGGACGATGTAGCATTCCCTACTAACGGTATCGTCCTACTACCGGATTAGAGTACTAAATGTTTGAATGGCTCGTCTGTCTGTTCTATGTTTAAAAAATTGTATACCTCCGTAATCCCATTTTTCTTCGGAATACAATGATTTTGTAATATATCCAAAATACTAATTATTCTCTCCTTATCCTGTCCTAATATTGTTAACCCCTTAAGAGTCGATTTGTAACGTTTACGCTGAGTGTAGTTCGCCTGTGAGGAAAACCCTATACGTTTTGGTAAAATCGGACCGCTTCCTGCATGGTACAATGGTTCGTCGTCATATCATATCAATCCTTATTTTTTTTATATTCTTGACACTTTCATATGGATGTCCTTTCGTCCGTCCTTATACACGCACGCACGCACTCACGATTACACACACACACACACACACACACACACACACACACACACACACACACACACACACACACACACACACACACACACACACACACACACACACACACACACACACACACACACACACACACACACACACACACACACACACACACACACACACACACACACACACACACACACACACACACACACACACACACACACACACACACACGCCCCACACACACACACACACACACACACACACACACACACAGACACGCATACGCGCACACATGTGTTTAGTACTGTGACTACGTACAAACATAAACACACACATAGTAAATTATTATAAGTTTTGTTATGAACGAATAAGCTCAAAAGTTAATATGTAATTAAAAATTATTAATTTTATTAAATACATAAATAAAAAGTTTACCTCAAGTAGGATTTGAACCGGCGACCTGCATTTTATTAATGTACCGCGCTAAATAACTGTGCCATCGAGATACAAGCCTCAATCGATATGAATTATGTATATAGAACTGATGTGAACTCTAAATACAATGAGATTACAGTCAAATTACTTATATTAATGGAATGTGAGTCTGCAATATCGCAAGGATTCACAAAGTAACTTGACTAATATTAAATTATTATATTATTAATGTCATTGTACTTAGAATTTACATCAGTTCTACATACATAAAGACAAAATTTACATCGACTGGGGCTTGTATCTCGATAGCACAGTTGTTTAGCGCAGTGCTCTAGCAAAGTACAGGTCGTAGGTTCAAATCCTACTCGAGGTAAACTTTTTATTTATGTATTTAATAAAATTAATAATAATTTTTAACATACATAGTAACATATTATCCTCACCAGGAGCTTTACCGCTACTTCATTAATTTATGAATTTAATTTGTTTATACTGTCTTCTCATATAAAATAGAATTAAATAAGGAAGGTGAACATTCGTAGCGCATTTGACGAAATCGACATACGGTATTGAATAAGCAAATGTAGTAGAAATAGTAAACCTATAAACGCGAAATCAATTTGTTTTATATGCATTTAATTCTCATTTGACTACAATGAACTGTATACTAGGCACGTAGTATACAGTTAATTGTTTGACTAATACTACATAATCTGCATATGTTTATTTATCCTTTGACTGTTTCCCCATTTTCTACATTTACTTCTTTTAATCATCATTTATCACACACTTTAAATCAGTTTTAATTTTTACAAAATAAATCACAATAAATAATTGTATATTTTCTAATCATGTTTTCATATTACACCATATGATTCTATGTAATGACGAGCGGTAAACACTCCTGGCGAGGACAACATCTGCGTTAAGAAACTACCTGAGCATTATCATATCATACACTAAAAAATAAGAAGTATTTGTAAATTATTTACATACCTATTCTTTTTTTGTCCTGTTCTTCGTACGTTTCAAAATCTTTATCCAAAAGACAGCATATCTCATGCCAAGGCTTTTCTTTTAAAATTTTGTCCCTATACACTTCAACTGTTCTATCCCAAATGCTAGGCTTTTCTTACCCTAATTTTATTAAATCTTCCACTTCCTCAATTTATGGGACATCTTGCAACGGTGGTTCACTTGCTACTGATTAAATATTCAATGAAAGCTAAAAAACCGTATGTCGTAGTCGTGAAGAATGCAAGCAGCCATAAACTTCAGTGTTCCACTGTCGTGCGATTTTTGAAGAACAAATCGCATGTTACTGCGACGACATTTTACACTCGGGGTAATTTTTGTGATGTCGCGTCGTACTGCCGCAATGTGAAAGCTTGTCATTTAAAAGTATTGATTTTGATGTACGATGTGCGATACCGCTGCGATTAAGAGCTACTGTAAATCGTGTCGAAATCGCATAAAGTGCCAGCGCCGTTGCTCCGTAACTCAACTACCGTCAGAAATCATTAACATCTAGATGTTTAGGGGTTAAGTACTGTGCTAAATTTAAATTCAATCGTGTTTCAATTATTAGAGCTGTTGCGGCCGTAAAAAATAGCATTTGCTCATGTTATTTCTTACTTCGCTTAATTATGCTAAGCTTGAATACAATCACTTTTGAATTATTTGAGTAATTGCAGTCGAAAAAACACATCACCCCCTCTACCCTTTACTCCGTAGATCCACACTAAACAGACCTAGGCATACTCCATTAGCGGTCTTAATTCAAATTCGGATTTTTTGGCCGATTATAATAACTTTTCCTTTAGGTGGGAAAGACGAATTCGTGCGTAGTTGATGCCTTCTTTTTAAAGAAGTTGGCCTTAACGCAGGCGTGCGACAGGGATCAGTTATAGCGCCTACATTTTAAATAGTCTTATTTCTTCAGCAACTAACTCGGCTCATTGCTTCGCTGCGACAGCACTCTCATTGTAGTTCCACTCAATCTACTCATAATGGTACTCCATCTATTTCAAATCAAGACATTAAAGCTGAAATGGTAATTTCAACCAACAAAAACATTCAATGTATCCGTGTTTGTGGAAGTAATAAGCTAGTTAAATCTAATGCTATTAAAACTCGGTGTTGCCGTGTGTCCGCTAACAAAGATCGATCATTTCCTATTGTAAGTATGAATGCCTCAGATCTTATGTATTCAGATTCTATTACTTGTTGCTAATGACTATCTTCAAATCTTTTATGGGTTGACCATACGAGGACTGTTTTTTTTTCAACCTCTGATGAGAAAGTTGTACATTAATACCACAGGTAATCTGAATAACACTAAACAGCTGTATTTATTTGTATACTGAATAAAACAAGATAACTGATTAATTTCAGCATATAACTAAATCAGTACTTCTCGTAAAGCTTTACAATAATAACAAATTCCTAATTCAACACAAATTATACAAACATGTAACCTATCTTTACATAGAATTGAAAATGAAAGATGACCAACACCGTATGTCTTCAAAAATAACGTCTACTTGACTTATGTTAACAAACATTACAGTTACAAGGTTATACCGGGTGTCTAGAATCTACCCACGTTCTATGGCTGTCTTTGTTATTATAAGAGATACAGAGTCGGTTAAACTAGCAAAGTTGGGCAGAATTACTTGATAATTTAAATACCGATAAGAAAATGCAACATTGTTGCCAACTTTCTAAGATATCTGAAAATAACTAAAAATCGTCCACATATTCAATCGGCTATATCTTTTTTAATATTCAAAATATGAAAAAGTTATAAGAGAGACTTTTGATAGCTATTTTTATTCAAAAATGGAAAATGCGAATAAAAATGTTTTTTAGTAATTACTTTTTAAGCTACAACCCAAACATAAACTTTTTTAAATGGCAACTATAGGTGGCTATGGACACATTCGATGGCTTATTTTTTTCTGATTTCAAAAATGTATAGCTTTGTATGTTTAATATTATTAGTTTACTCACAATTTAAAAAAAAAAGGAAATTATAATATTTATTAAACAAATTAGAGTGTGCCGTGAACATTTAAATAACAAAACAAGCTCATATTCTACTACTAAATTTGTGGAAACAACAAGAAATAATGTACTACGTTATTAAAATAAAAAAGTTCTTAATAAGTTTAACTTACAATGAAGAGTAACACCAAAAAATATAAACGGATAACACAATCATAGAAGTGCTTCAAAATGCCCTCCATTATTTTGAACACACATTTGACATCGTTTAAAATTTCGTTTTAATAAACTTTCGGTTCTAATTTGTTGTATAGCAACACAAATTTTATTTTTTAAATCGTCTAGATTACCAGGTTTTACTCGGTAAACATTGTCTTTAATTGCACCCCACAAGAAAAAGTTCAGGGGGGTTAAGTCTGGAGATCTCGGCGAGCAAGCTATTGGACCTCGATTTCCTATCCAATTATTAAGAGTAAAAATAGTTACACACAAGATTGTGTGCTGGTGCCCCGTCTTGTTGAAAATAATTCAAATTTTGAATTACGTTCAACGGAAGATCATCCAAAATTTTTTCAAATTCGTTTCGTAAAAAGGTCAGATATCTTTCGGAATTTAAATTGTATTAATAAAAAAACGGACCAAGAATTTTGATACCAATAATACCGCATCAAACGTTTACTGAAAAAGCATATTGATCTCTCCTCTCAACAGCAATATGAGGATATTCTTGGGACCATTGGATATGATTTTTTCTATTGAAGATGCCGTTGTTTGTAAATTTTGCTTCATCGGTAAAAAGAATGGTTTTCGAGAATTGGTTGTTTGCCCGACTTTCATTAATCAACCATGTAGCAAAACGTAATCTTTTCTGATAATCTTCAACATAAATGTATTTGAAAATGATATGGCTTAAAATTATTTTGTTTCAAAATAACGTGGGTTTCATCTTTGGAAGTGCTGCACTCGTTCGCAATTTCACGAAGAGATGTAGTAGGTTTAAATTCGACGTAAGCTAAACCACGTTCTTCTGTTTCTGTGTTAACATTAATTTTAAAATTTTGAGGTTTAGTAAAAGCCCCATATTTTTTTTAATTCGATTCAAATAATTTCACATCGGGTTGTCTTCTTTCCATATAAGTTTGAAATTATAATTCCGAAGCAGCATTAGCATCTCTGTTAGACACGTAATAGCAAAAAGGATATCGTTTCTTTCTTCAGAAGAATAAACCATTAATAAAGTAATATTTACTATTTAAGTACGTACTACAACTGGTTACAACAAATAATTCAATATCTACTATTTGACAGTCAATCAATGCAGAGTTTTGTTTTTAATTGTCACAGCACACCCCGGCAAACATTGCATTTGTTTAGTAAATACTATAATTACAATTTTTTGAAAATTGACGTAGCAGTCAATTGCTGTCTTTGACTGAGCCATGCAACGACTACTCCATCATATGTCACTACAACTCCTGAAGTACAGCGATCAGTCTTGTTGCAGCTTCCAAAGTCTGCATCACTGTAGCAGTCTAACTTGCGACTGCCATCTGCACTGAACCGTATTCCTAAGCTACAAGTATCTACTATGTAACGAAATACTCTTTTCAATCTCGCCACATCTTATGTACTTGAGTAGTCTAGAGATCTTGACAAAACACTAACACTGTACGCTACGTCTGGTCTAGTACCTACCATTAGGTACATTAAAGCTCCTACAGCTTCTTTGTATGGAAAATTGTGATTTTTTTTACTTCCTGTTCTTTTGTCAATAGAATCTTCCAACTTTATCATGCGAGTCGACAAAGGCTTAATTTCACTGAAATTAAACCATTCTAATAGTTTTATTGCATATACTTCGTGACAAATTTTAATTGAACCATCTTAGAATCCTAGAAAATAAGATGCTGGTTTAACGGTGATTTTGAACTCTTTCACTCTTCTATAAAGAACTCACCTTCTTTTTGGCTGCTTGCAATTACTGGGCTATCATCAACAAACAATGCTACCATTAGATTCTTATTGTGACTTTCTTTTATATGAAGACAAGGATCAGCTTCACCTGTTCGAAACCCTGCTTCCTTAACACAAGTACTGAATTTCTTGTTCCAGCACTTTTGGAGCTTGTTTAAGTCCATATAAGCTTCGTAATAATTCACAGATATTTTTGATTCCATTGGTATAACCCTCCGGCTGTTCCATTTAAATATCTTCATCTAACTGTCCAAACAAAAATGCGGTTGAAACGTGGAACTGAATCAAATGCATATTACAAATATACAATGTGGTGAAGCACGGCACGAGCGTCAAACTCATCAAATTACAGAGTTTGAAATAAATTCAATTTAAAAATAAAAAAGTGTTGTATTTGTACATTAATAACATCATTGTTAATAAGGAATTATTTTGCAAAGAACAGTATACATAACAAAACTGATTATTTTTAGATTCAAATCACCTTTTTTATATTTATTAACTATCAGAAGTGTACGGCATTTAGCTTTTATTGATGATTGTCTAAAGTATTAACAACCTATGTTAATGCCGTACAAACAAAATTCACCGGAGAGTCACTCTTTTGGGAGGGAGGTAATTTTCCCCAGGCACCTATATGTTCCATAAAAAATGTACGGAATGCTGAAAAACGTTTTCTATTCGTGAAGTACTTTCAAGATCATGTTGATTATGTTGTTTCAAATCATCATCCCCCATACTAATCAGAGATAAGTGTTACGACCACCGGCTTTTCACTCCTGTACTGGAAATATGTACGGCGTTATTGGGTAATGTATCTGTATAAGTATAGAAAAGGAATTACACAAATGCCGTACAGTAATAAATTACCTATATTGCTTCTACAATTATCGGCGAATTAAAAATTTGTACTGACTTCCGGTACCACTACTTTTGTACGGCACTAGGTTTTTCATCATTTTTTTTAATGATCTAACAACTAGAAGAAAGCCGTACTAAAATAATTAGTCGTAATTCCTCATTCGCACCTGGCAAATTCAATTTTCCCATGTACAGGTTGTCCCATTTTGGTTGTCCTCGCAGGGTATCTCAGTTATTAGCAAAGATACAGAGATGCGGTTTTCGCGAACGTTGGCTACTTTTTTGTGAAACGAAAGATGACACAAACATAATTACTCTAGCTCTTCTCATTTTTGAGATACAGGGCGTTTTTGAAAAGTTGCATTTGAGACAGCCCCGTATCTCAGCTATACGATAACTTATAGAAAAAGTGAAAAGTGTTCTTTATATAATTTTTCCGTAGAATGCAGTGCTGTTTTCAGAATGAGTATACGGGTCAGGTCAAAAGTTATCGGGATCAACTTCATTTTTTTAAATGGGACACTGTCTATTTTCTCATAATTAAATTTCTCTTGTTCTAAGCATTTCAAATATGTATAGCATTCATCATTTTTTATACAAATAGCGCAGTATTTCAAATTATTAACTGGATTTGTTAGTGGCCTTTGGTACTGCAATTGTTTTACCATGGCAACTTCATTTTTTGACATTTGTCAATATTTGCAAATTTGTTGATTGTTGAGATCCTTATTGTTAGTAAAGTTTTCAATATTCTTTTCGTTATTTTGAATTTTTACAAAGTTTCAAACCATGGCGAATAATTTAGGTACGAGAACTATGAGAAATTAGATATGATTGGGGTTTATTACCAAACAAATTTTAATGCAGAGCAAGCGAAGGAAATATATTTTGAAAGGTATTTATATTTACTGGAATGTTAGTCATCATTTGAGTTAAATAAAATGTGAATATTATAGATTTCCGGAAAGAAGGCAACCGTGTAAAAAAACATTCATTAGGTTAAAACAAAATTTGGAAAATCACGGATCGTTTAAAAGGCCACGCGCCAAAACATATAGAAAAGAAAACGAAGAAAATAATGAAATAAATGTCCTTGCAGAGGTTACTGTTAACGAAAATTATACGTCTTGCAGAAAAATAGAAGAATCGGTGGGCACTTCAAAAACGAAAGTATCAAAAATATTTAAAAAATACCATTATAAACCATATATACCTCAAGTCATCCTCCACTTGCATCCGGGTGATGCTCAATTGCGTATCGATTTCTGTAGATGGTATATTCAGAAAAGTGAAGAAAATGGTAATTTTGGTCGTTTAGTTATATGGTCGGATGAAAGCCAATTAAAAAAACAATAATATTTGTATATACTTAATTTTTGAGGTTATGTAAATTGTGTATTTGATACACTTAGATACTGTTATACCCACCTAACAGCCTGTGTAAGTTGAACCAATTTTAAGACTAAATTATTTAGTTTTTCAATTAACCTTCCTGTACACGCGATTTATTTTATGACAGAAATCCACGCGTCGGTCCGAGAGACCGACCTGTAATAACATAAACTTAATACTAAATTTTAAGTACAGGATCAGTTTAAAATAAAACTATGTGGTAACATAACATATATTTTATTACATGGCATAAAAATAAAAATAAAATAACATTCTAAAGTTAAAATGAAACTAATTCTAAATAAAATATATTTCAAAAGATAATATAAATTATTCGCTCTCGAAGCAATCCTCGCATATCATTTTTGCGTGTTCTAAGCAAAAGTATTTTCCGCAATAATTGCAGCTATAGCGAGTTTTCCTGTTTTTTTTTCGAGGAGCAAAATGTGCAACGACCTGAAGTAGCAGTGTTCATTACGGAAACCTCTTTACCAAGATCACATATTTCTCGCAATCTTTCTCTTATCAATCTAGGTAAATATAAGTTTGTAGCTCTTTGTTTCAAATGTGCATTCATCATTTCATAAGTAAGCTTTTATATGAAGTTTTTCCTCATTAGTTTGGAATCTTTACTTTTTTCACTATATATTATAAAAGAATTTATACCACATACATTGAGCAGACTGTAAAAAATTACCATTGGCCATCTGTTTGTATCCCTAGCGCAGTCATACGTAGCGCATAGCTTATCAACAGTGTCTCCTCCACCTTTAGTACTATTATAGCTTAGAATAATGTCGTGTTTGTTAGTCATTTCGCCAATGCTAGTGTCTTCATGCATCGCAGATATAAGTAGCACATTTTTTTTTTCTTTTTTGTAGTATAAGACACCAGTGTGCAATTTTCGTGGAAGCCAAAAATGCTAGAGCCGACTTTGGGATTACCATGTAAAAACTCCTGAGGAGTTTCTCTTTTATTCTTCAGTATTGTTCCAGCCATGGTCAAGTTGTGTTTTTCTTTGCAAGGTCAATACTTTTAAACCAATTGTCTGTAGTTACATTTCTCCCCGTCTGTGTTATTACTTTACACATCCTTTCAACAAGATCTAATGGTTTATTTTCCACATAGTATGGTCCTTCTGGTTGTTTGCCGACGTATACTTCCATAGTCATAGTATAAAACATTTTTGCATCTGTTAGGGCCACTTTTATACCGTATTTATTTGGCTTAGAAGGTATATATTGTTTGAACCCGCAGCGTCCTCGAAATGCTTCCAATTTTTCGTCAATGGTAACGTATGGAGATGGACTGTAATATTTTTCGAAAGAGCTATTCACTTCCTCAAATAATTCTCTAATTGGACTTAATTTATCGAACTTTGTTGTTTCTTTTCGCGTCTCTCGATCATCGAATCACTTGCATTTGAGAAGAAATGAAAATCTAACTGTTTTTTCTTAAAAGCAAACCAATAAGAAGGTATCGTAATCATGCGCACTCAAGGGTGTTTATTTTTCTCGTAATAAACAAACCAAGAATTCGTCGGTCTATGAGACCAGCATGCGTATATAGAAAGGTTAATAACCAATAAAAAGAAGCTTCTTTTGAATTTAGAGTGTTTATTGAAAATTTGAATACATAAATTTGAAAAAGATTTTATACTAAGCGTTAATAAACCGCTCGTCAAAAAAGTGAGATCAATCAGTTCATAGCGCTGCAGAATATATAGGAAAATATTTGTCACGCCAATGATGTAGAGACAGAATTTTCAATAATTTCTCATTTCATTATGATGTAATGAAACTCTTATATAAACGACTAGAACGAGCTTAGAGGGTAGTAGAGCATAATTAAATTTAGATAGGGTTCAGATAGCATAATTAACGATAATGATATGAATTCTTAACAATGCGAAGTTTACTGTAAAGACCACACAAAATATTCAAATTCGCTCTGAAAACTTTGTATGCTTGAGATAGTGTTTCTCATTTATTTTCCTTTGGCCTTAACCTTGTGCAAATTGTTTACTAACTGTATATGTCTTCTTTTATTATGTGTATTTTTTTCTGTTTCAGATATGTTATCTACGATTCGTCAATTTAGAAACTATTAGTGATTGTTTTGCTGTGTGAAAAACAAGAGTGAAAGTGACAATGATATCTCCGGATCCGATAGTGGAAGTAACAACGGTTAGAAATGAAACGACTCTTAATCCTACCAGTAATTACGAACCCGATATTTATTATAAGATAAGTGAAATAATAGTGGCGATTGTTGCAATTGTCGGTAATGCGTTAGTGATTGCCGTTTTCTGGAAGGAAAAACGATTGCGGAGAAGAACCAATTATTATATAATATCGTTAGCGGTGGCCGATTTATTGGTTGGTTTAGTTGGCATCCCAGTTGCACTTTTAGCTGGTGTAGGGTTACCGACAAATTTACATGGATGTTTATTTACGGTTGCCATACTGTTGGTGTTATGCACAGTATCCATTTTTAGTTTGGTGGCAGTATCTGTTGATCGGTATTGGGCTATATTATACCCGATGGCGTATTCAAGGCACGTACGAACTAAAACAGCTTTAGGTAAGTTTTGATTTTACGTGATAATTTTATGTAAAATGTTTAGTGTGTAATACAAATGTTCGTCATAGATACGCACGAAATAATTATGACTATACATTTTTTCTTCATCGCTAAATGTGACTTTATTTCACCTATCAAATGTATTTATACGCATTTAACTTCACTAAAACAGTAAAATTAGTGTATATGCAAATTTACAATATAGCTTCAAGCGTCAACCATAATTTCGCACAAAGCTTTCATGTTGAATCCCATAATAATATTGAAGTAAAACTTATCAGATTCTAACAGTTTATTTGAAAAAAAGCACGATCTTAACGAAAGTAACGCGGGTCGTAAATTTTTTATTCAAAATAAAAGTAAACAGTGTAACAGACAGGTTTAATCCTAGGAATGTGCTGGACGATCAAAGGGATGAGATACGTTTTGTAATAAATAATGATTTGTTTACTCTTCACACCTAAAAAAAAATCCTCCCATCATAGTATAATACATTTTATATCACCAATAACTAATAGGGTTAACATCTTTTATTAGTATAGATGTAATTTCATCCAGTATCAGAAATATAAGTCATCCTCAATTGGAATTTATCATTTATTATTTTGCAAGACAACAATTTTCAGTGCAAATTTAGTTACACCTGTTAATCGGTTTGCACGTCTGTTATTTAACTGTGTAGGACAACGTTATCTAGCCTTCTAAACTTTATGTCTGCGTGCTATGTGTGCGCCTGCCACTGTGTGTGTGAGACTATATGTCTGTGCCTGTGTGCGTGTGCGTGTGCGTGTGCGTGTGCGTGTGCGTTTGCGTGTGTCTGTGTGGCAGTGTGTCTGTGTGTCTGTGTGTCTGTGTGTCTGTGTGTCTGTGTGTCTGTGTGTCTGTGTGTCTGTGTGTCTGTGTGTCTGTGTGTCTGTGTGTCTGTGTGTCTGTTTGTCCGTGTGTCCGTGTGTCCGTGTGTCCGTGTGTCCGTGTGTCCGTGTGTCCGTGTGTCCGTGTGTCCGTGTGCTCCGTGTGTCCGTGTGTCCGTGTGTCCGTGTGTCCGTGTGTCCGTGTGTCCGTGTGTCCGTGTGTCCGTGTGTCCGTGTCCGTGTGTCCGTGTGTCCGTGTGTCCGTGGGTCCCTGTGTCCGTGTGTCCGTGTGTCCGTGTGTCCGTGTGTCCGTGTGTCCGTGTGTCCGTGTGTCCGTGTGTCCGTGTGTCCGTGTGTCCGTGTGCCCGTGTGCCCGTGTGTCCGTGTGTCCGCGTGCCCGTGTGTCCGTGTGTCCGTGTACCCGTGTGTCCGAGTGTGTCCGTGTGTCCGTGTGTCCGTGTGTCCGTGTGTCCGTGTGTCCGTGTGTCCGTGTGTCTGTGTATCTGTGTGTCTATGTGACTGTGTGTCTGTGTGTCGGGTGACGTCAAACGGTGGCAATCGCCACCCGCGATTAGGTGTTAGTTACTGAAATCACTAAATTATTGACACATTTTATGGATTGGCTATTTATGCTATACTTTTTAAGCGCCACTTGTATAGAAGACTAGAAGATAGCGGCATTTAAATGCAGCAAAATTGCGCATGCTCTGACTTTTTCATTGATATAAAACGTTCAACGATCCTAAATTATACAGGGTGTTTTATTAAAAGGAAACACGTTTGGTTTATAATATTAAAAAGTGTAATACGCAGACAATTCTGCTGGACTGTTTTTTAGCTCTGCGCTAAATTTAAAAATGACTGAATTACAAGTGGTGTGCTGAAATTGAACCAATTGTCCCCACTAATTCATAAAAAAAGTCAGTAGTGTGAAAGCTGCGTCCTATTAGTCCACACATAACTGAGATATAATGGGGAACCCTTGAAAATGAACTTCCCGGTACACTTGAAGCTCCACATTGCACCGTTCATTTTAGATTATGTCATGAACTATATGTGAATGCAAGCAGGGTCGTTACAATCCAGGAGTTCTTTCGGTGGAGGCACACGAGTGGCAAGCCGAACGGCGACGATAGACACCTTAGGTTTTGTCTAAGCGGAGCGTATTGAAATCTCCAAATACTTTTTATTCTTTATGTAATAAGCACCTTTTTTGTATTCTATAATAGATTTAGACCCCTCCCCATTAATGCCACGAATTAATTTGATTAAATTAATCTCAAAGTCATCTTTTGTTAAAGTGTAGGATTATTATTTTTTTCCGGGACCACGACTAGCCCACTACTCACTACCTCTTCGATTTGTATGAAGATCATTTATTGCTTGCTCTAATTACCTTTCACCATTTTTTTAAGTAGTTACTGTTAAAAAGGTATATTCAAAACACTAACACTTTAGTGTTTTGAATATACCTTTTATATCAACCCCCATTTTGAGTAATTATGGAGTATAATGTTACTAGTTACTGTTGTTACTGTAAATCTATATCGTCAACGAATTCTGAAGTTTTTATATTCTATTTAATATTTTTAACTGTATCCTTTACATAAATGATATATAACAAAAGTGAGAACCCCTACTGCTTCCATACTATAGTGTTACAACGTAAGTTATTTATCAATAGCTGCTAATCAATTTGTGATGTAAACGGAGTTGACAATACAAAAAAATCAATAATTACCTAATCAACCACGAAATTATTTTAATCTGAAAACAGAAAAATTATATTACAAATAAATAATATCCTCGTTCCTTCCCAACTTTTAATTAGTATTAATTAATTTAAGTATGACATATCTAATCAATATTACTTGAGTTTTATATTTTTTATCATAAAACAACCCAACGCCACTGGAATCTGCCAAACATGTTGATTTATCCCTTCACTTCGTTTCTGGACAGACAAAATCAACGTCGTAAGCAAAACAGTGTAGGAAATAAGTACTACTTCATCAAATATTATGTTATTACTGCAACAAGTTAAAGTATATTTGCATGATAATAGATCAGATAAATGATTTAATAATATTTTCGAAGAAGCAAAAAATATTGCCGAGAATATGGATTGCGACCCTTCCTTTCCACCACATAATACTATTAGACCACGAACGAGTAAACGATCATTTGATTTTGAGAGGAGAAATGAGACTCCAAAAAATCCACAGGACTAATTTAAAATTAATTTTTATCGACTAATAATTTCCTTAAAATAGATCAAGTAAATAGGTCTTTAAAATGTAAATCTTTGGAGAACATATTATTTGATCTATTTAAAAATGAAAAAGATATTGTTGCCCAAGATTTCTGCGATGAAATTGATAACATTGCATCCTATATCGCACATTTGCAAGAACAATGTCACAAGCTCCCAGAGGTCGGAAATTGAATTTCAAGTGTGTTCCTATGCAATTTTTGCTCCTCTTTATGCTGGAACGCCGTCATAAGTGATAGATTCAATAATTTAATGAAAAAGCCACTATGTATCTCTATAGCTGCATTTAGTTTTTATCACTAGTTTTGCTAGAACCGCGAATATGTTGAATATAACTTTGTTCTGTAACGAAGTATTTAAACAGTAAACCTGAAAGTTGCCACAATACATGGTGTCCCAAGATATTTGGACACATTTTGATCATGAATGCTACCTAAACGGAAAACGATAGAAACGTGTAGTTTTCACTGGTGTACTTGATTTAGCCCAAAGTTTTATTTTAGCTATAAAATAATTTTTTCCCACGAATACAAGGTGTTTTAAAAAAAATTGCCATTTTTTAAAGCGAAAATAATGAAGTTTTTTAAATATAACACCCTGTATATTTTGCTGTCATCTAGAAGATGTAATCTTCTACTTTATAAAAATGTATAATATGGTACTATTTACTCCAAAAACAAAAGAGTTATGTAAATTTATATAGGTACACCTACTGTGTACACCTAGGTTAGATATACGTTTTGCTGATTAATGCTTCTAAACCAAAAATTATAAAAATGTGCCCTTGCTCGGATTCAAAGGGCTCTGGAAGAGGTCAATGACGTCACTGTAAAAAAAAATATTATGTAAGGTACTATTGTCTAAATGTACTGGGTTGTTCATTTAAAAAACCTAAAACTTTTGGCAAATTGTATCTGACTGTGCTGATTAAAATGTATGCAGTCGTTGCATAAAAACTTACATAACTCTTTTGTTTTTGGAGTAAATAGTACCATATCATACATTTTTATAAAGTAGAAGATTACATCTTCTAGATGACAGCAAAATATACAGGGTGTTATATTTAAAAAACTTCATTATTTTCGCTTTAGAAAATGGCAATTTTTTTAAAACACCTTGTATTCGTGGGAAAAAATTATTTTATAGCTAAAATAAAACTTTGGGCTAAATCAAGTACACCAGTGAAAACTACACGTTTCTATCGTTTTCCGTTTAGGCAGCATTCATGATCAAAATGTGTCCAAATATCTTGGGGCACCCTGTATAGTCATAAGTTGTTTATAACAATGTATGTTCCAACATTCACAGTATTTTTATTACTGAGTTTTTCTACAACACTGTTATATGCTACACGCACCACTAATTGCGTAAAGCTGCTCATCTCAATGTCTGCTATTGCAAGAAGACTGTCAAAGGTAGTTTATGACTGCATTCTAGCAAGAGACAGAGTCAATTAATTCTATCAGTTTAAACCGTAATTGAATCGTCCAACCTTAAAAGTCTGAATTTGCGTGAGTGGTATTGATGGTGCAAAATCATCGTGTTAATACCGACAAAATGGGTTTCAGAACCAGGAAAATGCTGTAAATGCTAAAAATGTCAGGTAAGCAGTTTTACTGTTTAAGTTTGAATGCCGTGAGTAAAATCTAACCTGACAGTTGTACTGAATTGCCACTCTTTTTCTAGATTGAAAATAGTTGCAATCAAAGAAGTGTTGAAAAATCTGACAATGATAATGTTATTAGTTTCTCAACACAAACTAGAAGCAATATATTATTTCAGTCCTTGAATCTATCGCCGTAGATCCAGAAAATAATACCAGTGCAATACAGACAAATCTATAATTACAATCAATCAATGACTGAAAATTTTGATAATTCTACAAACCTAACATTACTAGACACTGTTCAAGTAAGTATTTCGAATGTCAAGGATCATTCATTATGTATCTGGCCTTTACTAGCACAGACAGTTCCTCAGAAATGCAGTGAAAACAAATGATTATTCTGATAAGAAATTGGTTGTAAGTGTAAGTAAACAGATATTTTTCTTCTAGGACAGATGCATACTATTATTTGTATGGTTTTAGAATGAATCATTTCCTTGTGAGTTTGAAGAAAACATAGACTTTGAATTTAAAGACAATATTGACATAGATATAGAATACGATAGTGCTGAGTGTACTTAAGGAAAGAATTGCCACAGAATCATAAGGCCCTGCAACATTAAGTCCTATATTGAACAAAAATGTCAATTACATGAAAGAATGCTACACGATGAATCTGAAAAAGAAATTGCAGACATTGATCATGAAGAACAGTCTCTAAGGAAGGAGCTGTGCAAGCAAGAACTTAAGAAATACAGGAATTGCTTATGACAATTCAAAAGGAAATCAAGTAAAAGAGAGGGTAATGCTGGATCCTTGTGGAGAAAAATGTATTTTTAAGTGCAGGTCAAACATTACAGAGGAGAAAAGAAAAACAATATTTTACCAAATATTGGGCTATCGGAAATCTACATTTTCTGTTAAATTCGATGTAAGAAATTACTTCTAACAGAAAACACAATGAAAATGTTTCAGCAAGAAACAAAATAATAAATACAGCTTCACAGTCGACGTAAAAAAATTAGTGTTTGTAAGTTTTTTTTTTAAACACTCTTGGTCTGTGTAACCGATCAGTTCGAAAAGTACGAGAAAAAGTAACAGATGGAATTTTATAAGACGATAATAGAGGGAAGCATAGCAACCACAACAAAGTTGATCCTGAAATTCGGGCTAGTGTGATCGAACACATTAATTCGATTCCGAGAGTTGAATCTCATTACAAACAGACAAACATCTCGGGAATTTATTGATGGTGGGAAAACGGTAGCTGACCTACATACAGATTCTGTGGAACTTCGCAAACAACTTGAAAAGTCTTATGCTACTTACATTATGTATTTTCGTATATTCAATAACGAATTTAACATTTCTTTTTTCACACCTAAGAAGATTATTTATAGTTTGTGCGAACAGTATAAAAACAGCAGTAAAGAAGAACAAGAACAAGTGGTTCAGTATGAGAGGCACATCGTTCAAAAAAATTTGTCACAGGAATCCAAAAAAGGATAAAAGAGAAGCAGTTTACAAGAAGATAACTGCTGCTTGTTTTGATCTAGAAGCTGTACTTCCCAAACCCTGTGGGGAAATTAATAATTTTTATTACAAATGTAGAGTGGACACGTACAATTTTACTGTCATGGGTAAAAAAACAGGACACTGTTATATATGGCATGAAAGCGAAGATTCCCGTGGAGTCAGTGAGAGATATGTATTTATAAATTCTTACAATCTATATCCACAGAGACTCCAGTTGTACTATGCAGTGACAATTGTAGTGGACAAAATAAGAATAGATGCATGGTATTTCCACTACTTAACACTGTTTTATTATTGGCCTTGCCATCCATAAGCTTAAACTTTTTAACTGTGGGTCACGCCCAAAATGAAGGGGATGCGATGCATTCTCTCATTGAGAAGCAAAAAAGAGAGCTTTGAATCCGGGTCCAATTTATGTTCCAGCTCAGTGGGTTGCTGTAATAAAAAATGTCAAAAAAACTGGTCAACCGTTTATTGTAAATGAATTAGAGTATGACGATTTCTTAGATCTTAAACATCTTCAGACTCAAATAGGCATTAACACAGATGGCGAAAGAATTCATTGGCTTGACGTTATTAGCATTATCGTTTCTAAGGAATGTCCCTTCCAATTTTTCTATAAAACGAACTACAGTGGCCTGGGTTTCAAAACAGCCATTCCCTAAAAAAAAGAGATCAAAAAAAAATTTCAAAAATTAAACACTATGTATTTTTTTAATTTGCGTTTCATGTACTGTAGCTAATAATTATTAAGGTTCCAAGTATACAACAAATTAACAATTGTGCAGCAATATAGTCACATTTACATAAATGTACGGGAGAAATTCTTCAATATAGTCGTATCCAACAAAATATTTTTATTCTTGCTAGCAGTAGCATATGTACAATTATTTTAATTATTTCTGGAAATATGTAAAAAGTATATTTTTCTATTAACAAACAATACATTCATTACCAAACCAAAACCTCATAAGTTTTTTGATAATGATTAAAAAGTTACTTACATTTTACATTTCTAAAATAATTTATTCGCCATTTTCTCGTTAGTAATATTTCATTACTTGTGACGATCTTCTCGCAAATGTGCGATATTTCCACTGAAATAAATGCATTAAACGTTATTCAATATCTATTTACGAATAATCCTATCTATCTGTTTCCAAATTCAGTAATTGCTATAAGAATCTTTTCAACATGACTGGGGGCAGTTGTTGGCGGAGAGAGGAGTTTTTCGAAAATAAAAAATTATTTCCGATCAACAATGGATCAAGAAATGTTATCAGACTTACCTATTATTGGTATAGAAAAGACAATTTCTGAAGATATAAATGTATTCGATATTATTTTAGAATTTGCTTTAAAAAAAGAATGTATCTATGTATCGATAAATATAAGTTATAACCAGTATAAATGTTTATTCATGTTAATTTATCAATCAAAGTTTATTCCAACTCTTCTGTATGTATCCATTATTAAGTATAATTCATGATAATTTATGATAAGTTCCGGCTGATTTATTTTTCCGAAATACAATTTATTTTTTCACATTTCCTGTGTTTTATTTAAGGTAAAATCACTTCAAAGAAATGATGGTTAACCAGAAGTTAGGGGGCGGAAAAATTATTTTCGTACACGGGCGGCGGATACCCTGAATACATGTATATATATATATATATATATATATATATATATATATATATATATATATATATATATATCAGGTGTCCCACCGGGAAGGGCCGCAATCGATATGTGGAAAAGTATGTATAGGGTGATTTTGAAAATTAGGTTGTTTACCAAGGTCAATGGGGCCTACGTTTTCAAAATATTTTCACGTTTCTGGCTCTTCCGGTATAACCGAAAGTCGACACCAACATGCTTATTTTAAATGGAATACCCTGTATATTTTTGTATTTTTGGAGTCTACGTTAAATTTTCAGTCAACTTTGCGTAAAGTTGTCTATACTTAAATTCATTTGTATTCGAAATATCTCCATTTTTAAGAAAAAAATGACAATTACAGCACCATATGTTGCATCTTGGACAGTGGATGACTTTTAATTATAATATCTGCAACAGTAATGGTTTAGACATCTCTACATCTGAAAATGATAGCATAATGCCTGAAGAACATACAGGACCCTCAAAATTTTTAAACCAATTTAAAAAGTTAAAAAGTTACAAAACTTGATCTTTTCAAATAGAACACCCTGTATATTTTTGTATTGTTGGATTCTACGTTCAATTTTAAGTCAACTTTGTGTAAAGTTGTCTATACCTAAATTTAGTTATTTTCGAGGGACATCCATTTTTAAGAAAAAAGTGACAGTTGCAGCAAAACTGTTGAATCTTGAACAATGGATGACATTGAATTACAACATTTGCAACAGTAATAGCTTAGATATCGCTATATCTGAAAATGATTGCATAATGTCAAAATTAATAAGCCAATTTACAAAGTTAAAAAGTTACAAAACTTGATTTTTTTCAAATAGAACACCCAGTATATTATTTTACAGTCGAAACAAGAATTAAATTCTGAATCGAATGATATAAATTTGTATGTACCTATCTTTTAAGGTTTACCAGTTACAGCGATTTTATAAAAGTTTATAAAAACGTGTAAAAACGGAAGTATTTAATTTTGCCAAGTAAACTGAAAAAATAAAACAATGCAGTATATCGTCACTACTGAAATAGTTAAAATAAGTAACACATGTAAAGACTATTTAAATTTATTTACAATATAAAAGTAGGCATTCAATGGAGAAAACAGATTGTTGATGATGAAAATAATACATAGAAATACTGATTCTGTGATATTAGCGAGTTATACCAATAATTGTATGAAATAGAGAGTAACTTAAAATAACTAAGTTTTCAATAACCAAATACAAGAAACACAAGTAGTTATAACAGGAAAATAATTTGATAAACAAAAATTAAAAAAATATTAATTAAATAAATGTTCAAAATTTTGACCTGCGACCTCTAAACATTTTTCGCATCTACGAATTCACTCAGTATGAGTAGCACGTTTAATTGAGTCTTGGGACAGATTCCGAAATGCATTCCTTACTTTCTGTATAAAGTCATCCATTGTTGTCAATGGCGTTTCGTAGACCTTACATTTTATAGCTCCCAAATGAAAAAATCTAAAACGATTAAATCGGGAGATCGTGGAGGCCACAAAAAAAGGCCCGTCGTTGGCAATCCATCGGTCATAGAAAGTGGTTTGGAGAAAATTATTAATTAACTGGCCCCAATGTGGAGGTGCACCATCGTGCTGATAAAAATATTGTTGTGTTATGTTCTGCAGGGGTGAATTATCCAGATAAGTGTTATTGAAATTTTGCATAATATTTAGATATCTCTCTTCTAATAAACACACTATAACTGTAAGTACATAAATCGATTCTATGTATTGAGCTTTTAGACAAACCAGACTCCAGAGCAGCTTGTGTTAATGACATCATTGGAAAAGTTCGAAAGTACCCTAGAATCACTATATCTATATTTTCGTCAACAATACGTTTTATTCTTTGGATGCCTCTTTTCGTAGTACCAAAATTTTTAAAATTATCGATGATGCGTCTTACAGCACGTCGTGATGGTTTCTGTTTATGAGGATATCGATCTGCAAATGCATCGCAAGTTCTTGTTATAACATTGTCACATTGTCCATAAATTAGAAATAAAAATAATCTTCGTAAGTATAATTTAATCGTGGTGGCATCTTTATTAACCCGTTTGTGGACACAAACAGTACTGACGTAGCTAATAACAAATTTAACATTCGAGACAAACTAAACTGTTTTATTTTTTCAGCCTAATTCGCATAATGAAATACTCCAGTTTTTACACGTTTTTATAACAAAATTCGCTGTAACTGGGAAATCCTACAAGATAGGTACATACAAGTTTATGTCATTCGATTCAGAATTTAATTTAATTTTGAATGCGAAAAATGTTGCGAGGCCACAGGTCAAAATTTTGAACATTTATTGAATTCATATTTTATTAATTTTTGTTTACCAATTATTTTCCTGTTTTCACTATTTGTGTTTCTGGTATTTAGAAACAATAAAATAATGTACTGGGTGTTCCGTTTGAAAAAAGTTTTCTAAGTTCTCACCTTTTTAAATTCGCTTATAAATTTTGAGGGCCCTGTATGTTCCTCAGACATTATGCATTTAGTTATAGATGTAGCGATGTCTAAACCATTACTATTGCAAATATTGTAATTAAAAATCATCAACTGTTCAAGATTCAACATTTTTAATATGGTGCTGTAACTGTCACGTTTTTTCTTAAAAATGAAGATATCTCGAAGATAACTGAATTTAGGTATAGACAACTTTACATAAAGTTGACTTAAAATTGAACGTAGAATCCAGAAATGCAAAAATATACAGGGTGTTCCATTTGAAAAAATCAAGTTTTGTAACTTCTTAACTATTTAAATTGTATTATAAATTTTGAGGGCTCTGTATATTCCTCAGATATTATGCAATAATACTCAGATGTAACGATGTCTAAGGATTACTGTTGCAAATACTGTAATTAGAAGTCATCCACTGTTCAAGATTCAACATTTTTAATATGGTGCTGTAACTGTCATTTTTTTCTTAAAAATGGAGATATCTCGAAAATAACTGAATTTTCAAAATCGCCCATATATCGACCGCGGCGCATCGTTAGAAAAATTCAAATTATAATAATTAGTATTCTGATATGGTGAAGGTGCTTTTTATTTTTGAATTTTACGTTCCAAAAGTCATGAAAGGTATGACCAGGTAAGTTCTATTAGGATCGTCAAACGCAAATCAGTTTATAACAATGTTGATTTTTTTTCTTATTTTATGAACAAGTAGTTTACTGTTTCAGATTTATCTCCTCAAACACGTACATTGAAATTGTAGTTTATAAAGTTACTTTGTATAATATGTACTTGAGAAAACTGAAGAGAAACTTTTTGAATATAATCAATACACTGTATCCTTAAAAGGGAGAAACCTCTCTTCTAATTAATTGAACCAGCTGGTATACATTTCAAACTACTCTAATTTTGTCAAAAAATCTCTACTGTTTGTCAACTTGTAAAATTGAAAAGATTTAATTCTTGTAAATTATGTAAACTTAGCGTTCATGATAATGTTAATTAAGGCTTAATTTAATAACTGTTTTAGTTTCAGTTATCTAAGTAATTACTTAGAGGGTAAAGGTCGTCGTTTGCTTATTTGCACTAAATTTCAAAATGTATGTGACACCTCCATTTATGTGATTTATTGTGGTCTTGCTTTATATAATAAAAAAACACGGATTTTTGCGGTAAAGCTTCCTTTAACATAATATTTTTGAGGTTGCTGACTTTTTTGCATTTGCGATTCTCTAGAAAATTAGAATTTTATCCCGTGAAGTATACATTGTAGAATGATTGAAGCAATTCATTTTAATTATAGTTTTATTTCATTATTTTAAGTTGTGTATTACATTATTCGTTTTTGGTCGTAATTCATTTATTGGGTATAGGTAAGTTTTCGCACAATTTACGCCATCTTCCAACGTTCCAATAACGTTTTTATTACAGTTGATGCCTTACAAATATAAATTGAGCGTTAATCTCAATTTGTTTAAATTTGTAGTTTTTCTAGGCGAAAAACTAATGTTACAATAGTTAAATATCTGGTTTAAAACAACACAGGACCTTACAACCCACAAAATGGAAATTAAAAGAATGTGTTAATTACTGGAAGCTTTTAAAATTGAGTCTGGTTGTGTTTGTTTTCTTGTTTTCTTTTCAGACTAAGCCGTCATAAAATTGAGACAGTAGAATGGGTGGACTTGAGTCCCTGACATCATCAGTAGTGGGGAGGTTGTGCCCATTTCCCACCCCTATGGCTTCTCTTCGGGGTTGTTTTTCAACCCCTAGATGGAATTTTCAACTCTGATGTTAATTTTTACCTGTAGTTAGCGCCCCTATGGCGGGCGCCTTTTTCAACGCCTTCTAATAAGGGGATCCAATTGCTAACTTGTAAGACAGGTGTAGGGCTTCGCAACTTGCTCTCGGGCCGTAGGCCCCTGGTCCCTTCGGCGGAAAATTAGAATTTGTAATCTAATAAGAGACTCTAATTCTAATTTGTAAAACAGGTATAGATCTTCGGCACATGGTTTAGGGTCTTAGCTCCTTGTCGTGACCCCTTTACCCAAAAATTTGAATTTGTTTGTGGCGCCATCTACCTGTGTATAGTGCTTTCTGTAATATAAGTGACTCCACCTAGCGGTATATTTTAAAATTAAATACAGATCACTTTAATGGTTATGGGGGAAATTTGAAATAAGAGGGCCTAGTTCTAACTTGTGAGATAGGTATAAGCCGTTTGCACCAGCTTTCGGGCTTAGTACACTGTTACACTCCACCTATTATTGTTTTAATTATGATTCATAATTAAATTTAAAAATAAAAAAGATAAAGAGTTTTAATCCTCTATTATAAGTATTACTATTTTGAGATTTAAAACTCATGAAGATTTTCTGTAATAGGGGCTGGCGTTATTGGAAATGGAAAAATGATAATTAAAATATTTTACATACAAGATCTGCCTTAGCGGATACACCTCTGGCAAAAAGGGCCGTTTATATATAAACAAGTTTGAACGCACTATTTCATTTTGAAAACGGGCAAATACCGCGGGGGTAAATAAACAAGCTGACTCTCATTTACAATTTTGATAATATACAAGCATTTTGAAACTAACACCGATTTCATTTCGTAAGGCAGCTGTAGGACTCTGTTTTATTTTACCGACGCTCGTCATTATCATTAGACAACCATAATAACAATACTATCGTTCAAATTAACGTGTATACTATGGTTGAGTTTTGCATAGATTGATAAAAAACCATTTTACAGTTAAATCAGTAAAAATGCCAATACAACAACAATAAATATAACCAAACCTGAAATCAGACCTCTATCAATTAAATGAAGTAAATAAAATAAGGGGTAAGGGTTAAAACAAAAATCGAGCACTTACCAGGGTTGTTGTCGATAATAATATTGGAAGAACTTCTTGACAGAGTAAACTCCTGCTTACAATCACAACACATGCACTTTAGGCGTCTTGCTTATAACTGAATAATATAAAGTACTTAGAGTCTTCCAACAATCGTTAATATAAAGTAACTATTTTCTGGATTTCCCCAGTTATGTAACCACAATCATTTCTTCTACCGTGTCCGGGAAAAAACATCCAATTACTTAATACGAGAAAGATAAATAGACTTTAAAAAATGCAATTGTGTTGTACATGTTCTTTGTTCATGACTAATTAGATTACACATATTTTTAAAAGTAGATTTGTTTGGTTGAAGGTAAACGAGTAGACCTTTGCTTTTGCGAAACTGCGGGGAATTTGAATTTGACCTCAGGCATTTGACCATTTGTTTATCTAACCCCAGACATTTGTCTATTTTGAATAACGACTTATACAAAAAACAACCTTCATTTCAAAAACGCTGACTTGGTTTAAGTTACAGCTTGCAAAAAACAACTCTCACTTCAAGAACAGACTCCAATTCAATTGAATTAAGCTACAACTTGCAAAAACTAATCCTCTACTCAAAAAATACTGACTTCTGACAATACTAACCCTAAGCCGTGAGTAAAATTACTAATGCACACTAACTCATAAAAACCATCAATAAAATTGATTAATCAACCAAATCAATTGTTTTTACTTGACAACACTCTAGACAATTTAATTGTGAGTGTTAAAACAGATTTGATTGTGACGTCATCTAGTGGTGCATGTTTTCATTAGATTACACTTATTTTTAATAGCAGACCTGTTTGTTTGTGATTTCATCTAGTGGTATATTTTAAACTAGTGCATGTTTTCTGTATTGGATCGTGGCTTTATCTAGTAGTATATTTTTAAAAGCAGATTTGTTTGTTTGCGACGGCGTATTTCAAACTAGCGAATATTTTCTGTAATAGAGGGTGATCGTACTCACCTCCCGTATCTCTTCCGCCCCTCTCAGGTCTCTCTAGTCTTCCTCGCATCTCTCGTTTTCCTCGTCTCTATCGGTTCTCTCGTCTCACCTGTCCCTCGTTTTCCCCGTTTCTAGCGCTTCTCTCATCTCTCTCGTATCTCCCGTTTTAGGTTACGTCAATACACGTAAATATTAGTTTAGATTAATAAACGTGTAGTTTTTAGGTTAGTTGAATACTCACCTATTAGGGTAGGTTAATACACGCAACAATATAAAATGTTAGGTAAGATCAATTCTCGTGAGAGTTCCAATCAGCTTCTATTACAGAAAACATTTGTGAGTTTAAAAGTACAGTACTATATGGCGTCACAAACTAAAACCCGCTTTATCTTTTTATTACTGATCATAACAAGGTGTTCTGCTAAAACTAGCCTCGGACCAACATCTCACTAGTTTTTAAAGATGTACCATTAGGTGTCGCCACAAAAACAAAACCAGTCAATCAGAGCCTTAGGCCCATTGACATACCTCTACTTTTAATTACGGCTCATAAATAAAATTATCTGCGAGGTTGGTCATCAAAACAAAGTTGGTCTCCAAACCAAAAATGACCCCAAAACAAAAATGAATGCCAACAATCCGAAACAGGGGTGTGACCTATTCTTAGGTCCTCCATTCAGAACGCGAGAGCTGGGCATACACACAACCAATCAGAAGACAGGGCTACGATCTCTCCTGAGACCATTAGGGCAACGCTCCGCCTAAAGTTTTATATTGTACGTGTATTGACCTAACCTAAAATTTTGCGTGTATTAACCTAACCTAATAAGTGCGTATTGAACTAACCTAAAAACTGAGCTCATCGGCTGTATTAGGTCCACTCATTAAAGGTAGGTTTTGTTTTTAATTACAGGGGTAATACTAATTTTCAAATAAGAGGGAGTTAGTGCATGATTTTAAGTGACAGTTAATTCCGCTACAGGAAACGTAAAACGCCTCTCGACCTAAAGTTAAGCACTCAACACATGGTGACATTCGAGCATATAGTAATTGATTATTCGCGCTTTGGGGTTTTAAGTAAAACCCTAATTGTATGCTATTTTGTTCAATATCATTTTACTGTGGTTTTGTGTTCTATTAAGGAACTATGGTATTGAAAAGTATCTTTTTTTCGTTCATAGAGGTTTCTATCCCTTTTGGCTGTTCTGAACATAATTTTGGGGGAAGCACACTTATATTGATGAACTGACCGGATTATTTCTTAAATGAAATTAAAATAACTCTCTGGGATGGTTTGTAACTCCCATTCTGAGGAGACGCCACGGTTGGTGGATATAGGTCGAAAGGAGTTATCAAAGTTTATGGGAAGAAATTGTTAGCTTGATGATCTAAACCCAGTATTCGAAGCAGTAGCGGTTAAGGATTTAAGTTTTGAATCCACCTCATTGTCTCCAAAAGTGCTGACTTCATCTGAAGATCGTCCGCTTGCTTCTCATTCATCGGATTCATCCGATAAATCTGGTGAGTATTGATACATGTACATACATGTACATACATGTACATACATGTACATACATGTACATACATGTACATACATGTACATACATGTACATACATGTACATACATGTACATACATGTACATACATGTACATACATGTACATACATGTACTACATGTACATGTACTGTACGTACATGTACAGTACATGTACATGTACGTACATGTACGTACATGTACAGTACATACATGTACATACATGTACATACATGTACATACATGTAACAGTACATGTACATACATGTACGTACGTATACATGTACATACATGTACATACATGTACTACATGTACATACATGTACATACATGTATACATGTACATACATGTACTACAGTACATACGTACATACATACATGTACATACATGTACATACATGTACATGTACATGTCTACATGTACTACATGTACTACATGTACATACATGTATACATGTACATACATGTACATGTACATGTACATACATGTACGTACATACATGTACATACATGTACATCATGTACTACAGTACATGTACTACATGTACATACATGTACAGTACATGTACATGTACTACATGTACAACATACATGTACATATGTACATGTACTACATGTACTACATGTACATACATGTACATACATGTACATACATGTATACATGTACATACATGTACATACATGTACATACATGTACGTACTACATGTACATACATGTACATTACATGTACTAGTACTACATGTCACATACATGTACATACTATTGTACATACATGTACTACTGTACATGTACACATGATCATGACATACATGTACATACATTGTACATACTGCATGTACATACATGTACATACATGTACTACATGTACATACATGTACACACATGTACTACATGTACATACATGACATAGCAATGTACATACAGACATAGTACATACATGTAATTTCAGTTCATCATTAATACTCATGTCTACATGTACATAATGTTACAACATGACTATTACGTACTTGTAGGATACATGCACGACTACGAATGTAAAATGTTCTGTAATGCAGCTTCAATCGAAAGAAGCATTTCCTTGCAGAACTTAGCACTAATAACAATTTTTTGATTCTATCTTCAGGAAGCTGTAATACCTACAATGAAGGAAAATGGAAACGTCCTTAAGGGAATACAATCACTTTGAACTTCATGGAATAGAAGCATATTTACCTTACAGAACTATGTAAATATACAAAATTAGGATTTTTGATTCATGGCAATCTAGTCAAGCAAGTTTTGTAATTATGACAATCGAAGGAAGATATTAGGGAAAACGTACTTCTTAAGGGTAATACAATCACTTTGAACTTACCTGAATTAAAATATTTATAAGCACTATGTCAAAATACCAAAACGAGGGATTTTGTGAGTTATGATATAGCAGTCTAGTCAAGCAGAGTTTTTTGTTCTCTCTTCACCCATATAAGGTATTAATACCCTTACAATAGTAAAAAATTGAGAAAACTGCGAAAAACTGCTTATAGGTGAATTACAGCAATGCACGTTGATATAGTCTCCCGCGACTTGTGGTACTTTAGAGAACTGTCATTTAGTTTAAATTCTCTTAAGTTTATTTTAACAAATAAAAACATTTTAAATGGCTCAATTAGTGGAAACACACCGCATTTGAATTTTAATGCTCTTGGGACATGCAGATAACACGGATAACGCAGTGAAAAGCGTGAGTCGTGCAACAACATGTATCTCGAATGCAATTCATGTTATTTCCTCATCAACTAGAGTAAGTAGTACGTCTAGCAAACTCTTGGACCATATTTAAGTGTCAAATAAGGAAATTGTATTAAAAGAGGGAACTGTGGTCTTGCGGACATATTACATTATTGCCTTACCTATGTATATTTTAATAAAAAAATCCCGCGAGTAATGGATAAGTATATTACATTTAGGGACGTACATCAATGATGCTTTTTAAGTCGCGATGCGTCAATTGATTGGTACTGTGTATATCGCAGCAACAACATTAATGAAAAGTTAAAACTATTTAATAATCTAATTTTAAATTTATTTGAGGAGATTGCACCTGTTAAACATACTAAACTGAATAAGCTTCGAGCTCCTTGGATCACGGCTAACATTAAACTTTTGATAAGGTTTAGAAACAAAGCCCTAGGTGCTTACAAAAATTCGCGAAGTAATCTGCAACATAGCCATATCACTGCTTTGGCAAAATGGAATTATTATAAACAATTACGGAACTATGTAACGGCATCAACAGGGCGTGGAAAAAAATGCGTATGTAGAATCGTGTGTTAATAGTGTGAGTAATCATAAATCAAAAGAGCTTTGGAAGCAATCAATATACTTACTCGATATTCAAAAGACCTGTTGCAATTCCTACTTCTCTTCAGGATCCTGACCTACTAAATAATTATTTCATAAATTGCGATTATGATACATTAAACTATTATCAAACACATGCCAATAAGAAAAATGTTAACCCATTTATTCTCACTTTACTTAGTAAAGAAGAGGTTGTTAAGTACTTACAAATCTTACCATCTAGTGCTATGGATGTTGACCATCTCTCTAAGATCATGATATCTATGTCTATTCCTTTCTGTTTAAACCTTAACACTCATATAATCAATTATTCGCTTGAAATCTGGACATTTCCAGATATGTGAAAGCATGCTCTAATAACTGCAATTCCTAAAAGTGCTGTAATTAGTGATATTTCGGAATTACAACCTATAAGCATACTTCCTGTCCTATTTAAAATCCTCGAAAAAGCAGTACATGAGCAACTGAGTAACTATCTGCATTATAATAATGTATATATTACCATCCACATAGTCCGGTTTTCGTAAGCACCATAGTACAACTACGCCCTTGCCAATATAGTTGATGACCTGTTACGATCTATGGATTCTTCTATGGTCACGTGCTTCACTCACCTGGAATACTCCAAAGTATTCGACTCCGTTAGTGATCAACTGCTAACTGCTAAATTACGCTTCTGTGGAGTACCTAATGCTGAACTTGCATGGTTTTCTTGTTATTTGAATAATGGGCAGCAGACTGTAAAGAATAACGTTGAGGGAATGATAAAATATTCAGCACCCCTTGCTGTCACTTCCGATGTTCCATAGGGGTCAATACTGGGACCATTATTATTCTTTATCTATACTGCCGATTTACATGATACTCTCCAGTATGGCTTATTGCATTCATTTGCAGATGATAATCAATTATACCTACCTTTTAGTACTGAAGGAGCTGCGGATGCAGTAACGAAACTTAATACTGATTTGAGAAATGTATGCAATGGGTCTGACAAAAATGGGTTGGTTGTTAATCGCCATAAATCTCATCTAATGCTTATTGGTAGCCACAAATTAATAGCTAAAGTAGAATCTTATTTTTTAATTCTGTAGTAGGTTCAGATAAACTGACTATGAAAAGTGAATGCCGAAATTTAAGTGTTATCTTTGACAGTCAACTAGATTTCGCATCCCACGTAACTAAAGCAATCCAAATTCCTACCCTAAACTCAGATTTATTTACAAGTTTAAACATGTATTATCTGCAATAACAAAATGGAAACTAGTAGATGCTCTTTTTCTTTGAGTGTTTGACTACTGTGACGTTGTATATGGTCCCTGTATTACACCATACCATTGTAATCGTGTACAGAAACTCCAAAATTCCTGTTTGCGCTTCACCATGAACATAACTAGAAGAGAACATGTTTCACAGTATTACAAGTCGGCCAATATTATGAACGCCGGAAAGACGTTTTGTACACATAAACTGTTTCATTCATATTGTTTAATAAACCAAAATATCTCAGGGGCAAGCTTAGTTCTCGATATGAACATCATTCACACAAAACCAGAAACCTGTTACAAATTGATATGGAAGCACATCAAACGACCTTTTTTTAAGAAAACGTTTTCCTATGCAGAAGCCGTTAACTTCAATAAGTTACCTGCCCACATCAAGAAATTCACACCCATACTATTCAAAAAAGAATTTAAAAAAATTATTTTATGCCAGACAGTCGATTATTATGGACGGCAGCAATATGGATACCTTTCAATTTAAGAAACAGCTAAAGAATTTCTGCTTTCTAGCCCATTGCATAATTTTGACGAATTTAAAGTAATCCTACAAAACGTACAATAAATTATTAAATTAGTTCTATGTTGTGAAGTTTACTCCTAGCGTTATATTGCAATTATTATAACCTCGTTACTGTTTGCTTGATTGCTTCCTAAACATGATCATTGAAGGCGGCCTTCAATAGTTTAAGTTAAGTTACATTACTGGATGGAAAAGTAACTTGAGTCATTTTATGCAAGTTCTTTGCTTAAAGCAAAGGCGTTGTCCGGCATTTCCCGGCATTTAATATTTTGGTTAGGTGATATGAGATACACCCACACCCTTAAATACCCAAATCGGTGTGATTATTTGATGATTGCTTCGATTCATTAAAAATCATAGATTATTTTTCATTATTTACAGACAGTTACCTGTAATTACTTGTACTCCCATAAACAGTAGCTTAACACCGAAGAAAATAAAGCTTTCAATTTGTACAAAATTAGTAATAAATTAAAGCAGATAGTTTATTGTATTCTACAATACTGTTATTTATTTAGCGTTCATTTTATTTAACATTTATCAATATACAATTTTCAGAACTTTTCGAGTTACTATCATATATAATTAAAATACCCATATTAAAATGGTTAATTGCATTTCTTTAATTACATTATGTTAATTAAATTAATGATCATTAATAAATGTATTAACAATTCTAGGTTTTATAAATATTTATTTAACTGCATTTCAACATTTAATGTTGCCTTATTACAAGTGCAGTCGTTCATGCTTAAATATGAGTTAGAGAAAGATAACTTAAATAAACTACAAATGCGCTTCTTTCACTTTTAAGTATATTGAGAACAATTACAGTTTGGTTACGTTAAAACATGCAAATGTTTTTATTTATATTTTGGTTAACCTCTCACTCATCTATCTATCGATCATTTTTTATTTAAATTGCTTAACCTGTTTGTATCCAAGTAAATTAAATTTTTTGACGATTTGTTTTCATGTATAAAATAATTGTGTGTGATTCTATATAGAATATTTGTATAACTATTAACTATTGAATTTAACTTTCGGCGTCTATTCTAAGTGGAGAACTATTATTTATGTAATATCTTGTCAGCGCTTTACTTAGTAATAACTTCAATTGTAGTAAATTCTATATTTGGGATCTTTTTAAGTACATTTACTTAAATCGTACATGCGCGCTTTTCTGGTACGTGTTTGAGTAATTTAAGTCTTTGACTTTTTTATTCACTCACAGGGTTTTAACTGTCATTTTTTATTATATTGCATTCATTGTAATTATTCATCAGTAAAAGCTATTTTTATTTAAAGGAAAATACATTGGTTTTATCGGCATTAGCGAATTGTTTTTAATGAATTTTCTCTCCGTCGTAAGCCTGAGGTAGTTGTGTTATCGAGGCAATCTAAGCACAGTTTGAATTCGAAAAACTTTGTGAGGTATGTTTAATACAAACTACAGTAGTAGATCAAACGTTGATGTTCAATTACGAATGAAAAAATAAGCTTTTGATTTAGTTAATTCCGAGTTATACTCACATAATACTAGAAATAAACTAAAGCATAGAACAAATGTGTCTCATGGTGAAATGCATAACCGCTATTACCAACAATAATCTTTGAGAGCGTTATGCAATCATCTGCCTAAGTCTATAAAAGAAATTTACTCAATTTATGAATTTAACAAGGAGTGCCATATTATGGTTTATTCTTGTGTAGTTTTAGTGCACAGCTGTCTAAATATGTAGTTTGTGCTCTTGCAGCCTTATCATAAATTGTGGATGTTGGTTATGTTTTAATGGTATCAGTGAAGTCGGTTCTCAATGTTTGATGATTTGTTTAAACGATTGGTTTGTGTGTTTATATTATTTCCGTTTTTGTTTTTTAAGTTGTTTGGTTACATTGTACTTTGATACGTGTCATCACGGATGTAAATATTTTTAATTACGCGAAAATAGTTTATCTAATTGCAAATGTACATGTAATTAATAGAGAAAGGATTAAATGAGATTTCAATAATGTAATTAGTAGTACATTTAGATCTGTGGTATCATTTAAGCTTAACACGGCCAGTAAAGCTTCTACTATTTACAACTTCATTGATACATTAAAACTGTAAAAACTAAACCTATTACGCCTGTTTCGTTCAACCCCATTATAAATGTGGCTAAATTTGTATCTTTACTAACTTGATCTAGAATCTCGTAGATTATGCAAATGCTACAAGTACAAAGCGCGCTCAGTAGTAATTTCCATGCAATTTGATAACATATAGACCGAATTACACGATCCTTTGTATTATATAATAGAATAAATGCTTTTATATGAATTTTAATGGTTAATAATATTCTTAACCTGTAATTTAAAAATTAAGACGGATAGCTCATTTATAATATTTTTTACATTTTCCTTCAATTAGTACCACAATGATTGAACTTGCCACAACCTAAATGCATTTTAAAATAAATCATATTATATAAACTATCCAATCTCTTGCAATTGCTAAATTACTCGAGAGAGAAGATAATCAACTATTCGTTAATACGAAGTACTAAAAACTGCTAGTTTTCAATTTAATTTTTCTTATTTTAGCCATTTCAACTAAACATAATTAAATAACTGCTTTCCACCCATTTCTTTCTATCTATTATATGTCCATAACATTGCTTTTAATTGGTTTGCGTATATCGATTCTATCTCAGAATACTTCGAATAAAACGCCATACAACGTTAGCTGTATATCATATCCAATTAATGAGTGTTGATCTGTTTGTTAGTTTGTGCGGAAAAATGGCATTTCTCATTGATACCATTAACAAACCTATAAGAGCTTAAACTGTAAATTAATAAATTCAAACGTTATAAAATAGGATAAAAATAAATTTTATGAGTTAACTTAATAAAATGGAAAATAAATTAATTTGCGACAAGCATTTAGTCCTTCTTTCTGTAGCGAAAAACCTTGATAAAGTTGGCTGTTGGTAAAAAAATGAAGCTTTACTTAAATAATTCTAGGGGACACACACAATAGTACACTGTAACATTTAAAATTGTTAAAAACTTGTATTGAACCTTATAAATCCATGACGTCAGTTTAATAACCTTCCTTGATAAATTTAAATAAAGTATAACTGATTGTTTCCGGAAATGTGTGATTATCCAACTAATAATGATCATGTAGTATGCAAAATAAGATTTCTTAGTTACAAGACTACGAAATTTAATAATTTTACATGATTACTTTTTAACTCAAAGTAAATGGAGATAAGTAAAGCTGTTTAATATGACAGGTTGTTAGTAACTAAAGTGGAAGTAGAATATGGTAACAGATACAAGGGTTCGCCGAAAGCTTAGTTGGGATGGGTGCAGGTGCAAAATCTGGATTTGCATTCGGTGTGAACAAACGGATGTAATCAATAAGTTAAATTTGGTAGACGTGAGGGAGCCACCTCATTTATAAATCCGACAAGATATACAAAATTATTAAATTAATATACAATTCACGAATAAGGAACCAAATTACTTACTTTTAATAGAATTTGCCTGTCAGCTCGGCCAAATTTGTCCAAGTCAGATCGGCCAAATTTTCCCCTGCAGTTGAACTGAAAAGTTGCTTCAAACAGGACTATTCGTAACGTCTTAACTTGGGGTTCAATTGTGCTAAAAGAAGGGTGTATGATAAGTTAAGTGGACCGACTGGCGTTCAGCGAGTGTCCCGCGAATCTCGTCTGTGCCTTAGACAAGAACAGGCAACCCGCTTGGCTTACTGGACGGAAAATATCGTTGTTTACGTTTGTTTGCTTAAGGGTTGTATTTAGTCAAATAAAATTGTGGTTTCGAAATTTAGGAAACGCCTGTCGTATCTACAAACCTCATGACACCATCTACCTGGCACGCTGCAGGGGTGTATGTAAACCATATTCTAAGCATTTAACATTTGTAATATTGTCTATCATATTAAAAAAAGCCGAACTTAAGTTTATTCAAAATGGTACAATTAAACATTTTTAACAAGAGATAATGGAATTTATTTTTTGCATATTGATTTTATCAGCATTTTTCGATTAAAGCCTCATTACCGGGCAAGCGGGCGTAATGGGCCCTTCATTCTTTAACAAATATAATTGCTTTCAAAGATTATGTTTATCTAATGAGGTATCTACATAATACTTCGTCGTTTGTATAAAGGTATTTAGTGAAGGTTTTGGTTTTTACAATAAAAGAAAGCTTTCCCAACTCTTGAAGGGGTAGCAGATATATAAATGCATGTCTATATTACAAAATATGTGTAAAGAACAAAGTTATTGTGTAATAATTGTAAGTAGCTTATAATGTAGTGATTTTGCTTTTTATAATAAATAATCCTTTGAAGGAAATTGATGGCATATATAAAAATTTAACGCATAAACAATATATAGATACGGCGGGCCTCACAGGCCCGAACTGCCCGGTAACGTTTGAAAATTACCTTGCCCGGATGAGGGTTAACTAACTAAGTAGAGAAAAAATAACTATTTTTAATCCAAAAAAATACATTTGAAACAGAAAGAAAACTTTTTCAAGCCAATATATCAACTTACCATAACGAAAACGAGGTAAAGTTCCACGAACCCAAATAAATGAAAAATAAATAAAAGTTAGTATAAAAAAAACCTTACATTAATTAAAGAACCTCCTATAAACAAAAAAAAAACGAAAATTATTTTTATAAATAGAATTCTTGAATATTCAGCCATACAAATTGATGATTAAATAACTTCCTATACACTTTTACAAGCGATTGAACCACCCTTCAAAGCACTTTGTCCAGTCAGAAGATGGCAGCTCTAAAACATGCGTTTTGAAGGCCTCAACTGCTTCTTCGGGCGATGAAAATCGTTGTCCACACAGTTTATCTTTAATTAGTGGGAACAAGAAGAAGTCATTGGGTGCCAAGTCGGGGCTGTAAGGCGGATGACCCATCAATTCGATCTTTTGTGTGTCCAAATACTCGTTTGTTGCATATGATGTGTGTGAGCTGGCATTGTCGTAAAGCAAAATGATTCGTCGTTTTGGGTTGGTTTCTCTCAATTTACCAAAAACTTAAGGCAAACAAACAGTCGTATACCACGCTGAATTAACGGTCTTTTGATTTTCGAGAGCCACAGTTACCACAGGACCGGTTTTCGTGAAGAAAAACGCCACCATTTGCTTCTTAACGCTTCGAGAACGAACAAGTTTTGTTGGCTTTGTTTCACATTGAAACACCCAAACTGTGGACTGGCCTTTTCTTTCTGGCTCATACGCATAAATCCACGACTCGTCACCTGTTACGATGTTGTATACCGCTTTAGATGCACCACAGTTGTATTTTGAAATTATTTTACGGCACCAATCGACACGAGCATTTTTTTTGAGCATCTGTCAACAAATGTGGAATCCAACGTGCACACAGCTTCCGAACATACAAATGTTCGTGCAAAATCTTATGTATGCTGGTCATACTAATGTTTACATCTCTCGATTTCGTGATATGTCACATGACGATCTTCTTCAATTCGTTTTCGCATAGCATCGATATTTTCCGGTACAACGACTGATTTTGGACGACATTCTTTAACTTCATCCGTGGACGAACTACGTCCACGTTTGAATTCAGTGTACCAGCGATATACAGTGCTGTGGATGGCGCTTCAGCGCCAAAAGTTGAGTTCAGTTGATTAATGCATTGTTCTTGAGTTAGAGACCACGTTGAAAGTCATAATAAATCATAGCTCAAAAATTTTCACGAGTTAATTCCATATTTTGGCTGAGATGAAATTTTCAACTTACTGTAAACAACACAAATAGTGCTGGCACGACAAAACGTTCTGAGTACGTATAACCTCAAAAATGTCAAACTTCACCATGACAGTGACAAATTTCATCTGGCAATACCAGTGTTACCAATTCTCAATACATAAACAGTATCCCTCGTATTAATATTTAACGTAGAAGTGAGGTACAAAAATTAGCACTTTAAAAAAAATTATATTTTATTGCATTTAGTTTTAAACAATATATGTATAAATAATAAATTAAAAAGATTCTGTTGACAAAACTACTTAACATCAATAATAAAAATAAATGGGCAACATTTATTTTTGTTTGTAAATCCTTATTGCTATCCCGCTAAAATTTAGACGTCGCTAAATTTTATTGCTATGGCAACAACCAATTATATACCTGTATTTTTAATTTTAGAGGCTTTTAAATTTTAAAAAGTTACAGAATAGGACCCTAAGAGCGGTAAAAACAAGTATATCCCGATGTTTACGTTACAACGATAAAAAGCTAAAAACAAGAATGTTAAATAAATAAGTCCGTTAATAGATATTAGGAACGTTGAGCTTGGATTTTTTTTGTCAATTACCGATTGTTTTCTTACTTTTCCTTCTTGTTTATAGAACTGTTTAACTCGCATTCATATGTAATAACTAATAATATACCCCATTTGATATTATTTCATTCCGATGTTCTTGGCACTAAAATAAAAATCGGATCATGCAACATGTACCTAATGCTTCGAAAGGTTCCTAACAAATTTACTTACAGATAATAATAATATAATAATAATTTGGCAACATTAATTTTTATTTAAAACAAATGTTAACCATCTTCCTACTAACAGTTAAACACGATCTTTACGGCACCTTTTAGAGTAGTTTTTTTTATTCATGAAGATTTTATATTTTATACATACAGGATAGCGCATTAGTGTGACACAGTCCCATATCTTCTTTATTTAAAGAGATACAAAAAAAAAAAATTAAATACAAAAGTTGTAAAATATGTTCTGGTGCATATTCTAAAAATATTTTTAATTATACAGGGTAGATCATAAAAGCTTAGAAGTAATTTTAATTTTTTTTTTAAATAGAAAACCCTATATATTATTACATATTTAGATTCTACATACAATTTTAGGCACATTTTATGTATGTCCTATACCTAAGTCTAACCGTTTTTGACAAATTTTTTGTCAAAAATGACGTTTACAGGCCAAAACATAGGTGGAAATCTTTTCTAAACGAAGCCTTTATCAATTAGTTATGGTTGGTTTCCTTGGAAATGGGGACCTACTCTAATGGGCTGTATTGATATTTTGTAATACATTCATACAAGGTGATCAAAAATGGACAATAAAAAGTAGATTCAAAAAAACCTATAAAGTCATTTTTTTTTAATGGAAACCCCCTATTTTTTTAATTCTATCTTATTTAGCATTAAAAATAAGGGTGACTTTGTATAAGAGTGTATATTCCAAAAAATTGTAGTTTTTGAAATAATGACAATTTAACATTTTTTTATTGTGAAAAGCCTATACGGCTTTCAAGTTTTATTGTTAGTTGGCCGTGACGGCGAGGCGTGGCATATAAAAATAATACAGATCATCAGAAACGTCATTATTTATTGTCAGTTGATAATTTGTGTGATGCATTAGTGTATTTTATAGCAAAATGGTTTAAAACTTGAATTAAAATTGTAAATAATGAATTTTTCGCAAGCCGAGATGGTTGATATGATTTTTGTTTTTGGAGCTAGTGGTAAGAATACGCCCTTAGCAGGAAGACTGTATCAACAACGGTTTCCAGAGAGACGGCAACCTGAAAGAAGGGCATTTGAAAAGCTTTTGGAGCGTTTTGAAAGAACTGGCAATGTGTTGTATGAAAACAATACTAGGGAAAAACGTGCACAGACTAAGGAAAATCAATTATATGTACTATTAACAGTTACCGAAAATCCATATATTGGACAACGACCCATTTCTCAACAGGTTGATGTTGAACGACATACGGTACAGCGGATATTGAAGTCTCAAAACATGCACCCCTGACACATTCAACTACTTCAAGAGTTGGTTCCTGAAGATTATCAAAGACGACTGGAATTTTGTCAATGGGCTCAAAACAAAATAAACCAACAAAGAAATTTTGTTCATTTGATTTTATTTACAGATGAGGCCACATCTCACAGAAACGGAAGTGTAAACAGACACAATTTTCATTACTATTCTACCGAAAATACACATTTTGTAAGATATACTTCTCAAACTAGATAGTCTTTAAATGTTTGAGGAGGTGATGTCGGTAATCATATAATTGGACCATATTTGTTTGATCAACGAGTAACAGGGGAAGTATGCTTAGACTTTCTGCAAAACCTAATTTTTGCGTCAAGTGCCACAGGATACGCAACAAGAAATGTGGTTTCTTCATGATGGGGCCCCAGTACATCATACAGCTCCGATAATAGCTTTTTGAAATGCTAGATATCCAGAATGTTGGATTGGGAGGGGAGGGCCTGTTGCTTGGCCTGCTAGATCCCCAGATCTTACTAAAATAGACTTTAGCATATGGGGGTACGTCAAAGAGCTGGTTTATAAAATACCGCCTACAACAAAGGAAGACATAAAGATTAGGATTAGAAACTGTTTTCAAAACATTGCTGTTGAAATGTGTAGAAATTTAAGCAGCGAATTTGAGAGACGTATTGCATTGTGTATTCAAGAAAGAGGCGGACATTTCGAACAACTTATTAGGTAGTACGTATTTGACGTGTTTCTAGTACTTTTATCTGTATAATTAGTTACAGGTTTAGTAACATTAGAGGTGTTAAGTTTATGATTAGGATTAGAACATAATTTATTGAATCAAAAAAATATTGTCTTTACTTTAATTTCGTTTAATAAAATAATTATTTATATGGGGTTCAATAAATTGTAATATTTCGATCTGAAGTGCTCGATTTTTTTTGTTTCGCCGCGCCCCGCCATCACGGCCGACTAACAACAAAACTTGAAAGCCGTATAGCCTTTTTACAATAAAAAAATGTTAAATTGTCATTATTTCAAAAACTACCAATTTTTTGGAATATACACTCTTACACAACAAAGTCACCCTTATTTTTAATGCTAAATAAGATAGAATTAAAAAATAGGGGGTTTCCATTAAAAAAAATGACTATAGGTTTTTTTGAATCTATTTTTTATTGTCCATTTTGATCACCCTGTATGAATGTATTACAAAAATATCAATACAGCCCATTAGAGTAGGTCCCCATTTCCAAGGAAACCAACCATAACTAATTGATAAAGGCTTCGTTTAGAAAAGATCTCCACCTATGTTTTGGCCTGCAAACGTCATTTTTGACAAAAAATTTGAAATTTGTCAAAAACGGTTAGACTTAGGTATAGGACATTATACATAAAATGTGTCTAAAATTGTATGTAGAATCTAGATATGTAATAATATATAGGGTTTTCTATTTAAAAAAAAAATTTTTAAATTACTTCTAAGCTTTTAAGATCTACCCTGTATAATTAAACATAGTTTTGGAATATGCACCAGAATACATCTCACAAATTTTGTATTTAATTTTTTTTGTATCTCTTTAAATAAAGGAGATATGGGGCTTTGTCACACTAGGTATAATTGCAGGTATAACAAATAAAAACATGTGCATAAGGCGTACTTATACACTTGTAAAGAATTTACACTATTTGACCCGTCTTGTTCAGAATTAAACCTTTAACGCCGATCAAGCAAGATGCATTTCCGTTCATTTCGCGCCAAGCTAATTGTCCGTCTTTGTTGCCACCTCTCAGTTGCACACTGACGAGACTCGTGGATCGTTTTCACGCAGCGAAGCTAGAGTAAGTCGGACCACCTAACTTATACACCGTGGCGAAAAGCAACGCAAAGTTAATATTACTAAAGGTCGTGGCCGATCTCAACTAGTGTTGTACAAAATAAGAAAAATCTGTTAACACAAAAGATCATAAATTATGGTGATGTATATGAAACAAGTCTGAAAACATTCACTCATTAGGGCGAATGCCAAATTTAATTAATTATTACAAGAATTGATTGGTAAAGAATTTCCGTGTGTGTGCCAAAAAATTGTTAAAATCTCGTATTAAACGTTATTTCTGTAAGATTTAGACAAGGCTAGTCAAAAATTATTACTAACACTAACTGGTTGCACCTTAATTTTAGTTTACCAAAACAATTGTAACTGAGGTCAACCGCCGTAATGTATATCAAAACCTCTGAAGGTGAACTACACGGATGATGAGTTTTTTTTTTAATTTGTCGCGTTCGTAGCATATACTGAATACCCTGCTGCGCGATGGGATAAATTAAAATTTTGTAATCGTTAGCCTTAAAGAAAGATGAGTAGCTTGCACTTGTCTGGCAGGACGTACAGCATACTATGTGCATTTGTATACCTAGGGCGTCTGAGATGAACAGTTTTTCAAGGGAAACCAACCAATTCCATCTTTGCAAATCACATTACTCAAACAAGCAATCAAAAAAATGAACGCCGTGAAATTTTAAACCATGCGTGACAATCTCTGAAAACTTATCAGAATACTGTTTTTATATTTGTATCTTGTGAGTCGAGGTCTTGACATCCACGAATATCTCAGGCAGTGGTTAGCAATACTACCCTTCACTAGAATTTTGCCACACTAAAGGAATTTCAACTTCAGCAAGGGACGTTTAACGTGCCAAGTATCATATTGGAATGGCACCACCAGTTTTACTTCCTACTCGAAAAGAAGCAGTGCTATGATTTCTCTCACTTTGGAAAAACGGCTACCTCGGTTAGGTTTAAACCGGCGCCATTCGGATGAAGCGGTTTACCGTTAGAACACCAAAGCAGCATTATACTGTTATATTAGCAAAAAACGCGGTCAAATCGGAATATATTTTTGGCCGGCACTCTGTCTTAAATCGGATAAAAGTACGCTATCAACAAGTGGTGCACTATACAAAACAAGGAAAAATACAGGAACCTACCTTTTGCAACCTCCTTGTAGGTCACATACTTTTCCAGTTACTATAAAAGTTGGAGAATTAAATTTTGAATTTAGATAAGATTTATTTTACTCCAAACAAAGCTCCCACCTCCCTATCTTAATTGGCATTATCAAACACTCAAACTAAAATGAGACAGTCAATAAATCGGACTTATCCAGCATAAGGTCGATTAACACCCTTTTAGCATCTGTAAACTGTTTCTTTACCAATAATAAAACGCATAAAAGAAAATCAATAATTAACTTTAACAAACGTATATTGAATCAATATAAAAACAAAATTTTAAATCAACAATAAAAGTTCGTGTGAACGCCTACGAACATCAAATTCACCTCTTAAAATTTAACACAATATTCCCTTCTTTTACTTCAACCAAAGTCGAGAGATGAAGAACGCGGCTTACGACCGTTTGAATTAATCCAAACCTGAAAAATATTATATACAAATTAGCCTGTCATCACCAATGACCAACGTAGCAAATTCAATAATAAAAGTAGAACAATAAGGTTTTGTCAGTTAAATAAGTAAATAATTACGTAAATGTGACGGATATGAATATTTTAATAAATAAATATTATTTTAAACACATACAAAAGCTGACGATGCATGCTTTTCTAATCACCAAAGTTCATAGATTTTTAGATAAACAATGCTCATGTTTACTACGGACAAGTTTTAAAACAAAATACTTAAAAGTTTTAACTTACATAAAGTTACTGAATAAAGGTGTACCCTTTGTCAAAAACGATCACCTAAGTTCTCTACTGAAAATTCACACTTCTCTCCAACAAGTTTAATCTTCTTCAATATTCAAAAATGTTAATTTAAAAGCTGACAGAATGATAGCTTTTGCCGTCGCCAAACCTTTACGCAGTCTCTTTGAAGCAATAAATAATACTTCAATCCCGCACCACAAGAACATTTAACTATATTAGCCCTTTACTTATTAAACTAACCCTTTTAAAATGCCTTCCACAACCGTTCCCGATTATTTTTCCCCTAAATGATACCAGTGCATCGGAAAAGCTACACAAAAATTCGATGAGAATGGCGTGGGAAATCCCATTTTATAGGCCCCCACCATTAGAAGGGTTAGAACTACCCTTCTTTCAACCGCGTGCAGGTTATATACGACTAACTCGATGTAAGGATCGATATAATACCCTTTCGCGACTCATTTAAAATTTGCCATTTTTCATTCCAAGAACCCTAGCCAGTTCCTTTACTAAATATTCATTCAAACAGTTTCCGCGGTAAAGAAAACAAATCCTTGCATGGGAATTAAAAATAATATTATTTAACATTAACCTCTGGCAACTGTTAAAACGTAAATACATGTAACTCAATATATTTTTCGTTCGAACCCCAACATTAAACAATATCACTTAAATTAACTCGCTGTATCATCTATATTAGCTTCATTTTCAATTCTTATGTAAACAAAAAACTAAGATTACTGTCGCCACGTTAATGTTTTCCCTGATGCATCAATCTATATAAAATCGCGCGCAAATAAATGCTGCAAAGAAACAGTTCCCGATGACGCAATTTCCTCTTAATTGCTAAACTAAGAAATCAAAATCAACTATTATTAGGATTACCTGATATAGGCTAAAATAAATACTACTTCCCTTAATCCTTTAACTACGTTTAAATCCAAACAAGCGTAAATAAATATTACGGAAATACGCAGTCTTCATGATCGCAATTTTTTAAACCTCATTATATAACAAAAATCATTCAATTGAATATTTAATAATTTACTACAACTTGCAATAAATCTAGCAACGCACCTTCAATCCCACATCTTGAACTAAGAATCAGTTAATTCACTTGAATTTCCAACAAATTCTTACAACAAAACTAAAAATACTAATTTTCTACTATAAATTTTACATACAGTTCCATCGTTTAAACTCAGAAATTTGCTAATACAGCTGATCAGTGGTACTTATAACTAAGTTAAACGGAATTTTAGAGATAAGATAAACTATTTTAAAACCAATTCGTGTGAGAACATCGGAATCAAAATAACGAATAGCGACAATTGCGTCACTGTAAAAAGGAATTTCCAGGATTTAGACGGCTAGAAAACAGAAATATCTCACACTGCATCTTTCAAATCTCTACCTTAAACAGTGTTTTACAAAATAACATAACCAAATCTTGCCAAAAGAATTCGTTAACAATCAAAATTTATCCTTACAGGTTGGTACTGAAATGGACATTTAATTGAAATTTCCTAAATTTCATCAAACACAAATCCTTCGCGGAATACCACGTTATAATAAGACTTAAACTGATTTATAATACAATAAAATGGTTTACTTATTGTGTGTCGCAATAATGTTACTTCCTTTTCTAATGAAAGTTTAAACGAGCCAAGTAAAAATAGACCATACATAAAGATTTCCAATATGACAATATGAATAAAATAATAAAATATAATGTTAGCACATTGCAACGTAACAACTTTTTTCTGAATTAAATAGACTATAATATGTCAATATGAAATGATTTTTAATATATCAGACACAAGATGGTGCCCATTGAGGTAGAATTATAACATTTCGTGTTTTACCATCATTTTATAATATATAAGGTATTAATTAAGATTTTTGTCATGGCAGGGATAACATGTAAAACCGTAAATTTTGTTTTTGTCCATCGCAGCAGCATGATAACCCTTTTCGCAACTGAGGGCGATTCAAATATTTTGCAATATAGCGAATTTAAAATTATGTCGATTAACATAAAACAATAAATTTTGGTGTTAGACCACTGTAACACAATGTGCCTGTTGCACAAATGTAGGTTAAGCCAGGATAACTTCAATCCCGGGATTGAGAAATATGGATGGTGAATACATGCGGCTATTATGTAAATCTGTCAAACAGTATCCAATTATGAATTAATTCTTAATTGGAGGATTAAAGCAATCTTTGCGGAAGCCACCCTTCTGTAATCGGCCTAATGACAACTTGTTCACGGATAAAAATGGTCTGCAAATAAAGGTTTTGAATAAGACGGACATAAAATGGTGTCTAATAGAATACATTCTTTTTTCTAACTAAATCGAGGATTCTTAGTTTACCTGCCCTATCGTAACATTTTCCTAACCATATTGTCTACTAATTGCTGTGTTTGTGTTCATTTTCGTTAGTATATAAATACAATGAGGTATACGAATAAAAACATGTTTTATTAGGAATTAATTACAAAATTTGCTGAACAGTATTTTTCATGGAACGAATACAAAATAGTATACTAAGAAACTAGTTTACTACTATGTGTTTTTATCTCACCAGTCCAAGGTGAGAAAAAGAGCCGCGCAACGACGAGTTTTCTTATGGACGAGGGTGCATTATTGCTACAAGTCAAAAGTCAAGAAGTGTTTGACGTAGCCGTTCAAAATTTCATTGACATTAATTCAATCAACTTAAACCCCACACTTATTATTACTGATGTCCTTGCTAGATGTTCTGATCTACAAGACACAAGGCGGCACTTTTGGACATACCGCGTACCGAAAAAGTACGCACAAAACATGTTTGCCATATAGGAGAGATTGGACAGACAACGAAAGAAAACTCTTAAAGATACACAACAATGAGACTATATTTACCTCCAACAAGATTGGCAACATGCCGCAGAACTCGAAGATAAAAATTCTACACGAGCAGCAAGGAGCGTGCAAAGTACCATGTGGAGAGTGCGCAAAAAACTACATAGGACAATATAACCGATGCGTCATCGTACGCAGAGAAGATCGTAACGCGGTACTGAAGAATATGGTAACCTTTTCATTGGTCCAACATGTGCAGGCGACAACACATAAACATAAACTTCGATAAGGTAAAAATTCAAGCCAACATGCAAAATGACCGCATCGAATATTTCGGGAAGTCATCGAAATAGAGAAAAGACTGTCCTGCATGAACACAAGAGATGCACAAAGGTTTCCCAGACCCGGAAGGAAGCACGTACCAACTACTACACGGAACAACGCCTAAACAACTTGAAACGAAAAACCAAAGGAGAAAGGAGAGAACATAAAACGACAGAGAAAGTGACACCTCAACTGTAAATACCACCGAAGAACAACCAAGATAATAGTTCGGTTGGAATCACAAGAAGTCGAGTACAGGTCACCTAAATATGGCTGGTGCGATCCAGCCTAAACGTCGCGATGAAGGAGATTGTTCTTTTACGAAGCAACCAAAGCAGAAAATGTGGGAATAATCTCGGAAGAACAAAAGGAACATATATTAATGCCTTTTTCTGCTTTGGTGATGATTTTATTTTTTCCTGTTTTGCGCTTTCACCTCTTTGATTATGCGGGCTATTCGTTGATTCAATGGTTTGTTACCGTTAAAGTTGATTGCATGCCCTTGAGCTTTTACATGCTGTGCAATTGACGAATTGACGATGTAGGCTGTCCTTCACAGCGTTGTACTTATTTTTACACTAGTTTGTCCAATGTAGACATATCGCAGTCTTGACATGGCATCACTTGTACATTTCTTAATCTGATTCCATCATTTAATCAGTTGAGACTACCTGTTTAACACATTTAATAGTAACCTAATCTGTGTTTACTATGTGTTTTTCTTAATTACGGCCAAAATCAGATTTTTCATTTCTATAATAAATCCATAATTTAAAATAAAAATTCACCCTGGAAGGTTACAGTTTTGATGCTGTAGAAATAACAATATGACCAAAAGGGATTAAGTAGATATATTGCGAGAACTCGGTCACATTGTAACCACATTTATTTTAAAACCACAACTTTTTAAACTTGTGGAAACTAGACTGTGAGCGGCGATAAAATTGTTCTGTACTTTCTTATCGCCCACTAATTCAAAGTTTTTCTTATTGTTATTACGCATTTTACTCACACAAAAACGCATCTCATAAATAATTGAAACGCCAAACAAATTCTAATTATGTAACAAGGTGTCTGCAATTTGTAAATAATTTCAAGTCAATATATGTTGAAGTATTTCCTTTTCTCACACAAAAACAGAATAAATGCAATATGAGAAATGCGCCTGACTTGTGGCTTGAGAAAATACAATAAACTTCTGGTTTAAAATAGATTTATCTTCTTCTAAATAACAATTTCTACGACTTAAAACGAATTTACAAATAATTTGATGTTTATTAAACATTGCTTTCAATTTATAGAAATTATGAAAAGCTCCATTAAAAATTGTTTTTCTTTGTAGGTTTAATTTGAGATAAGATGAATGTTTAACCTTTGTTGTAGTCTACATAATTGGAAATAATGAGCTTTGTTTACGGTGAAAACTTGTAAGGGGAAACGTATACTGAGGTTTCATATTTTCGCTGTGTTCTGAAATGAATGTATCTTAAATAACTATTTTTATTTTACACTGTGTTTTGGTTGGTCTATTTATGAGATAACCATTTTGCAGATATTATCTAACTTCCAGGATACATTAGTCAGGAAATAACCTTTCACTTAAAAAAATGTAAAAATGTTTTTTTAATCGTGTCAAAGGCTTAATTTAGTGATAACGTATCAAAAGTGGTTATAAACCACTGAAAATTACTTCAAATTGTTTATTTTGTATTTTGTACGGGGTTTTCCAATTACCAAAATATAAAGTAACTTGCGTGCTTATATTAAAAAATTTTTTAGTGATTTTTAATTTTATTCATCCAATTACGTCATGTTTACTTTAAAAATAGCAGGTACCTTAAATTTTCATAAACCGTTCTTTATTTTAGACAAAACCCAATATAAATGATCTCTAATTTTGTCCTGGTGGCCAAAAAAGGTGATGATTATTTAACTATTACTGTTATAGAAACCATAAAAGCAGCATTTTTCTCAGAAGGTAAGGGAATCTAGACAAAACCGTATCAGACAGCACAAAAATGGAACAAGTAGAGTTGAAAATTTACCCTTTACTTCCCCAAACTTCAGTTCAAAATTGAAAAAAATAACTCTCACACACGCACACGCACACGCACACGCACACGTACACGCACACGCACACGCACACGCACATGCACACGCACACGCACGCGTTCACGCACACGCACGCTCGCACGCACGCACGCACACACACTCACCTAACCAACCCACCCACCCACCGTGGAAATAAATACATAAGCAAATCTACAATTATTTAAACGGGTATACATTTACGAAATACGAAACGTCATTTGTTTAGAAGTGCCTCGGGCGCCACGAAAGATATACCACAGTCCAGATTGTCTTTGGGAAAACATTGAACTCATATACCGTTTTCAAACGGAATATTCCAGATTCCTCTAACACAAAATTATTTCGGACGAAAGAGGAGTTACAGTTTTTCTCTTTACGAATCTGCACCTATAATTGCTAGTGAACATTTATGCGGTCAAAATATAAATGGATGGTTTCTTAGTAGTGATCAATTTTCACTACAAGTATTAATTTAAATTACTTTCAAAACCAATTCTTGAGCAAATATCGACAAAGGTAAATTTATTTCATCAATTTAAAATACTGTTTTAACTCATCATATAGGCTCAAAAACAGTACGTTGTGACACTAAGTATAAAAGCAAAAAATGGCAACCTACTAATATTAGCTTACTCGATGAAATTATACAGATTTCAAGCTCAAACATTCAATTCGTATAATACCCCTTTAATTTAACAGAGTACGCTAAACCTCGTAATATTTATAAAGTTACCTTAATTCCAAAAAACAGCAAACACATACACGTCAATTCAATTATGAACATCTTCAAGTTTAATTCCTACCTATTAAAAATGAAATTATCCACTGTTCAAGAATCTTTTGAAACCTGTACTGTACGTTATTGAAAATTTATTGATCACGCCCAGTATATTTATAGAATCAAAGACGTTATCTTACTTTCAAATTTGCCCTCGTGCACGCATAAACTCATATTTATACCTGTCATAAAACTTCTGAAGTAAATAAGTGTCACCCAATTTAAAAAAATAATAGTTCATTGTATTAATTTTTAACCACAACGACATTCACTCATATCTTAAAAATTGAAAACGTAACGATCTATGCGTCTTTTACGAATCATATACCTTCTCAAATACTACCAATTTTATTGTTTAACAATTTTTAAACGTTTGCAAGTAGGGATCGGTCTGATTCACATTAAAAAAAAAATACATAAGTCGTGACCAACGTTGTAATAAACAGCCACTGCAAATCAAGACTGATAGTTTATACTCAATGACTCTAATGAATGCAATTCATTTTTGTAATTGATCTAACTCAAAATAAATAATTTTCAGATCAATCATATAGTTCGAATGTCAAAAGCTTTACTATCTTTAAACGGTGCAATTCTTTAGGTAACTTTACACACAAATAGAAAAGATGGAAATCTAATAATATTATATTGGTTCTCTTTAAAATTGTAGATTGAACCATTACTTCAAAAAAGTCTTACAGTAAAACTGTGGGAAGGCGCATCACAATTTAAACGAACAGCAAGTAAACTAATCTGTCTCTGTTAACCAAATCTTGCAAAAACATGTACATATGTATTCGCTCCTTCCGTAAAGCAACACATACAAAAGAAAATTATCAATTCTTATAGATTAAGGTTGCTAATAAGTAAAGGTCGGAAATTTATGCCAAAAATGTGTCATAAAATATGCAGATAAATACACTGAAATATGCAGGATTATGCAACATTATGAAAAATGTGGAACATCACACTTTCAAGAAACACATAATTAGTATAAAACGTATAGGTATTATTAAACAATATGGAATTAATTTTAATAACGTAACACGTTAAAAATATGTAGGTAGTCAAGAATAATATCCTACATTCATTATGATATTTGCAATTTTTTGTTAACAGTTAATTACCAACATTTTCAATGTTATCAGGAAGCAACTTTTGACGTTTATTATATGTTTTTATAAGGTTCTACATCACAGGAAATTACAAGTGCAAATTTATACTTTGCAATGAATTCGGTTTTTATCTCAATCGATATTTCATCACAACTGCTTTCTAAAATGTGGCCCACTTTCATAGATATAGAGTAACCTGGATTATTTTTTAAAACACTTTTTATTTTATCCCCCGGAGTTGCATCTAAAGCGCCAGGAACTAGAAACAGTTCTTTGCAAAAATCTTCTACCAGTTGAATTTTTTGCATTAAAGCAATACCACTACGTTCTAGGTTTTTTATAATTTCCAGTAATTGACCAAAATATGCCTTAATCTACACTAATTTTGCAATAATACAGTCCGCAGGCATCGCTTTTAGAGCTAGTTGTATGCATGAAGATGAAGAATTATCAAAATAACCTATTATTTCTTTAGTAGTAGAGAAATTGTCTACATAAAACAAAACGGCGTTAAACCACATTCCCGATCTAGTTAGCACTGACTATGATGGTAGCGATAAACCGCATGCAACTTTGTAATACTGCGTTCTTAAAGGGGCTTTTACGAAAACCTTCTTCACATGACTAATAACTTCGTCACCTTCGGGTAAATGAATCCTTATTTGTTCTGCCACATGTGGCGATATAGGACATATCGTCCTACATCATCTGTTGTTTCATAAACAGCAAACCGTGTGTATTCATTTTCCATATGGGTCCGAATGTTTTGTAGATCTTTTTCATACGTTATCTGTAAGTATTGCTTTCTTAGAGTGGATTCGTTGGGTATACGAGGATATATTGCAAAATTCTTAGCGTACTATAGAAGCAAACAAAACTTGAAAGTCAAAGTATTTTATTATTCAACATACTTTCCTCTTAATTGGACACATTTATTACAACGAACCTGCAACGCCTCTCGACCCTGCAAAACAAATTTATCTTGCTCTAAAAACCAGGCCTCCACAACTTCTATCACCTCTTCATTGGAAGAAAATTTACGCCCTTTTAGACCTTTCTTCAGTTGAGGAAAGACATGTAGTCAGACGGAGCCAGATCTGGTGAATAAGGGGGGTGTTTGAGTAATTGGAGCCCTAAATCGCAAATTATTTGCATGGCAATGTGGGATTTGTGTGTAGGGGCGTTGTCCTGCAAAAACAAAATACCTTTGGACAACTTTCTGCGCCTTCCCTCCATAATCTTTTCTCGTAGACTGGTCAGTAACGTCGAATGGTATTTCCCAGTTATTGTTCTATCCTTATACAGAAAATCAATCATGATGATCATGCAATCCCAAGAAGCTGAGGCAAACACTTTTCCATCAGATTTTTGCACACGAAATTTCTTAGGCCGTGGAAAACCAGAGTGTCTTCATTCCATCGATTGCTGCTTTGTTTCTGGGTCGTACAATTGTACCCAAGTTTCATCCATAGGCACAATACGACTTAAGAAGTTTGCATCTTTTTCAAACCGAGCACAGATTTAACGCGATGCTGCTACCCTTGCACGCTTCTGGTCAACATTCTGACATTTGGTGATCCATTTTGCAGAAATTGTTCTCATTTTCAAATCGACGCATTCATATGAAATATTCAATGCCTCAGATATTCAGTTTAGCCCAATTCAATGAAGAATTGTTAGATCAGCTTCTTGTTTGATTTGTTTGAGGTTGGTTGATTTGACTGGTTTGGTTAATTGCCTTGATTGGTTGATTGTGATTGATCTGATTGTTTGATTTGATTTGATCTAGAATGCTTTGCTTAATTGATTTGTTTAATTTGAATCGAGGTTGATTGATTTAGTGTGATATGCTTCGGCTGCTTTTATTGGTCTGTCGATTAATTTGATTAATTTCTGTCTTTTGACAAGAGGGATTTCAAATTTCCCGCCAAAACAAAATGCCTGTCAAAATTTAATTAAGACTTATAATTAAAAACAGATTAATAACGACTTAGGACGTTCAGGCTTGCTTATAAATCTAAGGCCCATTTTGACAGAGGTGTTTCCTCTAAGGCAGATCATGTATGTAAAATATTTTAATTAGAATTTTTGCATTTCCAATAACGCCAGCCCCTATTACAGAAAACATTCATTAGTTTTAAATATCAAAACAGTATTACTTGTAATAAATGATTAAAACCCTTTACCTTTTTTATTTATAAATTTAATCAAAAGCAAAATATATTGCGCGTAACAGTGGACTAAGTCTTGGAAACGGGTGTAGACGTCTTATACACTTTAATATAATATTAACATATACATTCACACGCTATCCATTTATAGTAGTTTTTAGATTCACATTCCTCAATCAAGAGCCATTGAAGGAAACCCATTTTGCTTATGTTGACATTATACTTCGACTATAAAGTTACCATATTTATACCTAACGGTAGACGTAGTAGGCAAAAAACATGTTAATATGTTCTCTTTTAAACAAAATATATCCACTAAGGCGTATTACACGGTCAAATTTCTATTATGTAGAATGCAACAATATAAATTAATTGATTTGCAAGGACGGTGCTACTTCCAATTATTTTGCCAATTGACTAATTATACTGGTCAGGATCCAGATTGTATTTATTTAAATGTAAACTTTCACTACATCTTTAACAATTTTTAACAAACATTACTACTGACGAAGATAACTGTAAGTGTTATCGAAACGTTTAGATTGCATAATTTAAAGTACACCATTAAAAAATCCCAAAAAAGATAAGTATTTTAGTATTTATTTAAAGGTTGGTGTTTACCCATTTCTAAAGTAAATAAATATAGAAGGCTTATTTGAAGCTTTTCCATTCAAGATGTACATTATACCACACAATATGTTATTGCTCGCTGACATTCGTCATATTATTAATCGCGAAAAAATAAAAGAAAATCGGTGTTTACATTTACGATGTAATATTTTAAATTTTTTAAGTTTGATTATCATGAAAACTTTATTTCAAACACAAAAGATATTTGAAATTATTTTTCTTTCGCAACTCATTACATAACATTTTGCGGGTTAACTCTTTGTATTCACTTGCGAATGCATCAGAGTTTAACGGTTAATGTGTTAATTAATTTAGGGGCTCGATTTCAGACTAATTATTTTTAAGTGGATAATGTTTGCAAATTTTTCTGTACTGTGCGTTTAATCGATCACCATTTGTACGGAATGCTTGGAGTTGCCTACAATTAATGGTAGCTAAAATAGTAATCTTCACACATTAACTTTGGGGTAGTAGATTAAATTAAAACGGTTATATGAGAAATACCATTTAAATCACATTAGTCGCATTATAGATATTCTACACGTCTACACTTTTGTCTATATCTTTATATACGTTTTCTGTGTCGCTACAATATCGTTTCGAAACTACAGTATGAAATTAAATATATCTTTTGCTTTCATTTCAAATTTTAGTATGAACCTAAAATTTGCAACCTTATAGAAACAACTGTAAGTGGGGTTACTCGAATTCAGTGTGTAAGGTTATGAATGCAATCAACCATACTTGAAATTAAAATAACTACAGGGCACAAGGGCAGAAGCCCACCACCGAGATAAACACAGAAACAAATTCGCATATAATTTAGTGCATTATTTTATTTTACTATTTTTACGTTTTTTATAACGATGGTATCAAAGTTCAAAGTTTCCTTCCACAGATCAAGAACATTCAATTCTAATGCTCAAAACTATGTTCCGGGAATGATATGAATTGTACCTATTCCGAGTATAATTCGGGTGAGTACAATTATCTTAGCCATACGCGCTTATACGGGCGATTTAGGGCACCGAGCTCCGTGTCTCCATTTCCTATAAACCTCTTGTCTTTATAGAGTACACTTCACATTGATTTCAGCGCGTATATTTATATATAAAACTTAAAACAGTTTAGCTTTAAATTTACATTAATTAGACGAGGGAGATTCTTGTATTATATTTTACATTTGTGCAGGTTTTCAAATAATCCAAAAAGAAATGGTAATTAATATTACTAAAAATTAATACCCTTGAACTGTATATTTACATTTTTATAGATGTTCGGTAAGATAAATAATCTCATTATAATAGCTTTGTATTTTGGTCTAATAAAAGGTATATAATGTTTTTAGTACATCTAAATTTAAAGAAAATTACTCTAGGTACAGATTTTCTACTTTCTTCTTAGGTTATGTTACGATAACGAAAACAATATATAGTGGAGTCAAATTAGCTTAAAAAAAAGCATTATTTCGGAATAAATGGCAATTAAATGAATTTTCCTAAAACCTATTGAAATTGCATCGAAATACCTTACAGAAAAAGTTATAAACTCAAAGTTGTACGCTAATTGTTTTTTTTTGTTGTTTAAACAATAAAAACCATTTGTTGGAGGTAAATTTGAAATATGTCAACGAATTTTAAAATAATTTTGCTTAAATTAATAATGTAGGGTTTTTTCAGCTCGCTGAACCGGAATATGGTGTTAAAAAATAAAAATTGAAAATGGCTAATCCAATATGGCCGACTTTTGTAAACAATTTATTAAAATGACGATTTTAAAAGTAATTTTACTAAAATTGACATTATAGGGGTTTTTGAGCCCATTTTTTACACTAAAATAATTATTACGTCTTATTATTTAAATCTTATTCAGCTACACAAATATACGAAATGGTACCTACCTTAAAAAGTGTTTTGAAAATAAAACCACTGTTAACTCTGACACAAAAGTATAGGTCTACGTGCAATCTGTAAAAATTAAAACAACATGTATAAAAATGTATAAATATTATTGCTGCAATTTTTAGAAAAGAATTATTTTTAAATAAAAATAAACAAGAAACAACAACACGTGGCTCTAATTAAAACGTATATAGTAACATGAGCCAGGTGAGCGCTACTCACCCAGCAATGTTCCTTCATGTTCTATCTCTCTCTTTCTATCAAATATTGTATTTTCGTCGTTACATAATATTTTCAAACTGATTGTGCCCACCCTCTTTCATAACTCACGAGCCGCCAATGGATTTCACATTCCACATATCGGCAAGCTCAATAAAATGAAACCAAAAAACTATTGATTATTTGAGCAATTCTGAGCATTTCCTAATTCTACTTTGCACGAATTTATATATTTAAGATGGCATTAAATTTGAATTAGGCAAGTTAAGTTATACAGCAAAGAAATAAAAATAAAAAATAACAATTTTTTATTTATTTCCTGTATAATTAACGTGACTTGCTAATTATGCAGAAAGTTCAAAGTGATTTTAGAACTGTTTGTTAATAGTTCAGTTTGGTAGTTATTGTACTTTGTAGTCTAAAGTTTGCGTTTGATTAAGGACAAAACCATTTAATCCGTTTACAAAAACTGATTGTGTTTAGTAGATAGCAGTTTGATTACACTTGTTAACAAAAACTACAAAATAATCCAAATCATTTAATCATTAGCAATTTCAAATAAATTGTTATCAAATATTCTCGTTAAAGTTGTAATTCTAACATGAAAATGTAACTTTCACCATTATTACACATGATGAAATACTTACCTTCTGGATTTTTTAATGGTGTATTTTAAATTATACAATCTAAACGTTTCGATAACTTTGTCAGTAGTAATATTTTCTATTAAAATTGTTAAAGGTGTTGATACAATTTTGTCAAAGTTGAAAAATTAAAACATAAATTATGTTAAAGTAATATAACACATAAATTATCAAAAAAAATTAGTGTAGCTTAACACGTTAACTCCCAGGGCGGTCCTCTAGGACCGCGATGGGTATATCCGACGGGACCGAGCGGGCCTATCGGACCGCCGCGCCGCGTAAATTTATTATCAGTTGGTTGTGTAGTCCGCGGGACCGCTTTTACTGTAATACTATTTCTATTGGACCTCTAGGGTTGCTTATTACACTCATAATAATTTCTAATAATTTATTTTAGAAAGACAATAATGTTCTTCACAATCTCTACTAATTTTTTGAGATTTCACCATTCATCTTTTTCACCCCCGACAGTATTTTCGGGATTTATGTGCTGCTCCTTCTTTTTTCAAGAATGAATGAGAACTTTTCAATTTTCGCTTGTTCTCTTCTTGTCCTGTTCATGTATCCTTATTTTTCTTTTTCTCAAACATGCTCTGGTATATCTTTTCTCGAAATTCAGTTATAGTAGTATTGCACTGGTTTACGTTCTTATACAAAAAGTGAGCATTTACAGCTGCTGTTCCTAACAATAGTTCAATTGCTATTTTACTGCACCAGTTTATGGTTTTTCGTAGAGTTGAGCAATAGCTTGCCATTTGATCGGACATATCGATGGAGGATTTTCCCTTATTATAATGTATAACTGCGACAGGTTTATAACGAGTTTAATTTCTTACAGTTACCTCCCCTATTGTGTCAGAATGTTTTGTTGTCAGCAATAAAACATCTCTCTTGTCTTTCCATTTCATAATTGTAATGCCACGAATGTTTTCTTTAGCTATAATATCACCTCATTTCAATTTCTTTGTGACAACGTCTTTAGGGTTTCTGCGTATATTTGACCTTAGTGTTCCCACTAAATGAGTGTTGCGGTCCAATAGCGTGTCCACCAATTCCATACTTGTATAATAGTTATCTGTAATTGCAGTTCTACCAGCATCAAGTAATTTTGCAGAGAATTTTTTTTTTATGATTGTGGACCAGAACAGGCTAAATTTGGCCTATCGTGCTAAAGCACTCAGGAACACTTAGGAAGATGGAGAGAGGGATAATAAATTGCCAATAGATGCCTATGAACAGCTACCTTAAATTTTCTCATATCATAAGTGAGAGGAAAACAGGAACTAGGGAGATCATTCCAGAGTTTAGAAGCCGTGTAGAAAAAAGTGGATTGCACCCATTTGGTACGACAAGTGGAGATTTGTACTGCATACTGATGATGTGAATGAGCGAACCGTGTGTTTCTCGCAAAGATAGCCCGAGATGGTATCAAAGAATATAATTCAGCAGCACAATAGCCGTTGTAATAACGATAATACAAAGAAAGAACTGAAACCATCCTTCTATGCTCAAGGGACTGTATGTGAGAAGTTAAGGACGGGTCATTTATAAGCCTAATCGCTCTCTTTTGAATACGATCAACGATATCGAGAGCGTATTGGGGAGGACTAACCCAGAGGTGAGAATTATATTCCAGATGAGGCCGAATTTGGGCCTAATACAGCAGGAGTTGTCGAGAGGTAAAGTACTGCTTAGATCTGTACAAAAAGCCTATTTTACGAGCATCTGTTTTGGTAGCTGACAGAAGATGGTCAACCCATGAGAGATTTGAAGATACAGTCATACCCAACAGAGTAATAGAGTCTGAAAACTTAAGAACTGAGCCATTCATACTTACAACAGGAAATGATCGATCTTTTTTGGCGGACACAAGGCAACACTGAGTTTTGTTAGCATTAAATTTAACTAGAGTATTGCTTCCCCATTGGAGAATACGTTGAATGACTATGTTGATAGAATTTGCCATTTCAGCTTTAATTTCTTGACATAGAAGGTGGATTATCACTACGAGTAGACTGAGATGAACTACAGTGAAGAGTGCTATCGTCAGCAAAGCAATGGATGGGGTTAGTTGTTGAAGAAACAAGGTCATTTATGTACAGCAGAAAAAGTGTAGGCGCTATAACGGATCCCTGTAAATAGTGTGTAATAGTGACATAACTACATTAGTAGAAACAGTAGATCTTGCGTCTTTCTCTTTACCGCAGTATAACCACAGTGCCCAAGTATATCCCCTAGAACACAATTTAAAAATTTTAATTCCATATTTATGGGCCTTTTGGGGAATATATTGTTTAAAAATAAGACGCCCTCTAAACGGTATGAGAGAGATTCATCGATGCAAAATGTCTCCTCTGATGTAAATACGTTTTGAAGTTTACTTACTAGGATATCAATTAGCGGTTGAATTTTGAACATTCGGCCATTTGGAGGACAACACCCATTGTCACTGAAATGACACAGCTGTAATAAAGTTTCAAAGCGGTTTCTGATAATTAGGTTGGTCACAAACTCGTTTCTAAACAACGGTTTTAGGCTCCAGCAATGTCTCATAGATGGCATAGGGACTTGTCCCATGTACCCCAATAGTCCCAAAAATAGGGTCATTTCCTCTCGACGTCAGGGTCCAGTTACATAAGAAAATTCTGGAATATTTTTACCGGAGCAAAGCACTTGCGTTGCATACAGATTAGTTTGATCTACCATTAGATCCATAATATCATTATCTATAAATGCGCAAAAATATTCATATGGTTCAGCGCCTATCAACGTTGCTGCAAAGTTAGTATCAATTCCAGGGTTACAGGTACGTAGCGGTAACTGTAAATGGTTTCCACCTCAATTTCCCCACTCAGAATCATTACCAGCAGCACCAGGTTCGTTATCTTCAGAGTCACTACTCCTGTTGGCTTCTTGGAAATTAGATCCCAAATTAACTTTATTTGGTAAAACATTTTGTGATTCGTCCTAATGAATGAAACAACTGTATCAAGAAACAATGTATATATATATATATATATATATATATATATATATATATATATATATATATATATATATATATATGTATACATAGGGTTTTCCACGGTTAGAAGTTTATCTGGTTAGAAAAAATTTAGAAATCTGAATTTTTGGACTTAATGGTTATTTAAGATTCTCTTTCATTCTAAAATATTTTCAAGGTCATGTTACTTCCGGTTATACCGGAAGTCGCCACTAACTTCCTTATTTTAAATGGAACACCCTGTATATTATTTTATTTTTGGATTCTTGACAAAATTTTAGGATAAGTCTTATAAGGATTTCCTATACCTTTTTTCAACTGTTTCTTAGATATCTTGATTGTTTCAAAAATTTTGAAAGATGTAACCCTATTTTCAACACTGCTTGTCTTACTTATTTTTGACTGATGGAAAGTGCTTCTGGAGTAGACAGAAGCATAAGAACTATACTTTTGAAATACTCATTGACAATTGATTTATTGCATACATGGTGTTCAAAATTTGATGAACTATTAAACAATTTTCAAAGTTGAAAAACTTTGTTAATCCTAATGTGACACCCTGTATATTATTGGATGAATAGATGCAGCATTTAGTTATGCATCGTTTGGCTATAACATTACTTATACCTATTATCGACAATTTTCTTGTTAATTAATATTTTCTACTTTAATGTGATTTTTGACAGAAACTGAAATGTTTTTCAAAAATAAAATGAACTGAATTCAAACTACACAAATTCTATTTTATTAAAACAATGAAATAAAACAATAAGACAACAAAATTGAGAGCATAATAACAAATGAAAAACATAAAACAATTATTTGAACGTAACTAGACGAAAAGTGATAACAAAGATAAAATGAATCATTACAAATGTTCCACATGACGGCCAATTTGATTTAAGCATTTTATAACTCTATCATATACTCCTTGCGAAATAGATCGCCGAATTTCGTGTGGACACATACTATTGAATGCATTGTGAACACGATTTAGCAATTCCTCTCTAGTTTGAACTGGCCTAGAGTACACTAATTCTTTTATACGACCCCAGAGGTAAAAGTCCAGGGGCGTCAAATCGGGTCATCTCGGTGGCCAGTTCCAAGGTCCTTGTGGGCCAATCCACCGATCTCCAAACATCAATGTCAACTGTTGGTGTACAGCCGTAGTGGAATGTGCGGGAGCACCATCCAGCTGATACCAACTGTTTGCCCTGTCACATGCAGGTAGAGTATTTAGAAAATCCATAACAAATCCACGGAGAATTTCAAGATAGCTCGCCCCATTCAAATTTTCATCGTACACTTGATATGCCACTCTATTATCCATAACTAAACAAAAAACGTTAAAACTAAATTGGAACTGGTGATTAAGTTCTCTTGTTACATGAGGATTATCTTGTGCCCAGTAGTGATTATTTCGGCGATTGAAAATTCCTTCTCTACTGAATTTTGATTTATCGGTCCAAATAACGTTGTGAAGAAATCTCGGATAATCGGTCATTTGTACAAGAATAAATTCACAAAAGTTAACTCGTCGTGCCTGATCACTAAGATGTAATCCTTGCACAGTTATTACCGAAAAAGGATGCATTTTATACTTCTTTAATGTTCTGTGGATTGATGTTTGTGAAATATCCAAATCCAGTGCAGCTGTTGTAATTGAAGTTCGTGGATAAGCGTGAAAATAAGCTAACACGTTCACCTCGTTAACTTCATTATCTATTACTGGCTTTAAATGCGTTCGAGTTGCCCTTATGCTTCCAGTTGCAATAAATCGAGCTTCAATTCTTGCAAATTTTCCAGGTGTCATTAATGGTAGGTGTGGATACCGTTCGTTAAACAACCTGCATGTTTGCCTAACAATTCGTCCACATTCACCATGCGTGTAAAACAAATTTAATAAATCATTGTTAGAATATTCTTGAATACATTCCATTATAAACAGTACTTAAAAAAATACTTAAAAAATTACAAAATCACTTAAATTGTACTGATTTGACATTAAATCAACAACAATGTTTTAATGCGTGTCAAAATCAAGGATCACTAGATTGCAGTTTTGGAATTTTATCGGCTTTTATAAAAAATACGGAGTTATACGAGTTATAAAATGCTTAAATCAAATTGGCGGTCATGTGGAACATTTGTAATGATTCAGTTTATCTTTTTTATCACTTTTCTTCTAGTTATGTTCAAATAATTGTTTTATGTTTTTCATTTGTTATTATGCTCTCAATTTTGTTGTCTTATAATTTTATTTCATTGTTTTAATGAAATAGAATTTGTGTAGTTTGAATTCAGTTCATTTTATTTTTGAAAAACATTTCAGTTTCTGTCAAAAATCACATTAAAGTAGAAAATATTAATTAACAAGAAAATTGTCGATAATAGGTATAAGTAATGTTATAGCCAAACGATGCATAACTAAATGCTGCATCTATTCATCCAATAATATACAGGGTGTCACATTAGGATTAACAAAGTTTTTCAACTTTGAAAATTGTTTAATAGTTCATCAAATTTTGAACACCATGTATGCAATAAATCAATTGTCAATGAGTATTTCAAAAGTATAGTTCTTATGCTTCTGTCTACTCCAGAATCACTTTCCATCAGTCAAAAATAAGTAAGACAAGCAGTGTTGAAAATAGGGTTACATCTTTCAAAATTTTTGAAACAATCAAGATATCTAAGAAACAGTTGAAAAAAGGTATAGGAAATCCTTATAAGACTTATCCTAAAATTTTGTCAAGAATCCAAAAATAAAATAATATACAGGGTGTTTCAATGAAAATAAGGAAGTTAGTGGCGACTTCCGGTATAACCGGAAGTAACATGACCTTGAAAATATTTTAGAATGAAAGAGAATCTTAAATAACCCTTAGGTCCAAAAATTCAGATTTCTAAATTGTTTCTAACGACATAAACTTCTAACGAACGCCCACCGTGGAAAACCCTGTATATATATATATATATATATATATATATATATATATATATATATATAATGACTAAACAATTTACCTGAATGATTTCATTACTTCTATCGGAATTAGTGTAACTTATTTGAAAGTCAGGATCACCGTCAGAATCGTATTCAAAACTCCCGCCGTTGTCACTTACTTCCGATTCAGATTCTAAAAAGGTTACATCAATAATAATATGTAGCTTTTAAGATGTATTATGTTTTGTTGTTCTCAAATGTTTACGTCTCATTTGTCTCAAAAAATAAAGTACGCAAAAATGCTAAAGGAACTAACTAATCTTTGTAACAATTTTCTTACATTTTTAATTTTTGCTAACTTAGCAACGGTGAGTATTCTCCTGGTTCGGTCACTAACTATTATTATTTCACAGTATACCTCACAGCACTTTCAAAACATACACAGTTTGGCGTGTAACCACCTAAACAATTATTTGACCAATTGATACAGGCTACGAATTAAATCACAAAAGACATGCGCACTTCGTAATAACGTAATTCCTTCAAAACTCAATCGGTCCGATATCGGGACCGCTCGCGTCCGGCAACATATGTTTGCTACAGGCCGGCAGCGGTCCCACAGGCCCGCTACTTTATATTTGCAAATTTACAATAAAATGCGTTTATTTAGCAAAATTATTTAACAAAACAATAATTTTACTACAAAAGAAAGACATGTAACGCTCTAATTAATTTTGGTCCCCTGACTCATATGTATTGAACCGTCATTGGTCGTTAACGTGTTAAAACCAAAGTCCCAAATAAACACCGTTTAAACACTGTTTATTTGGGACTTTGGTTTTAAGTTACATTAAATTATTTCGATAATTAGTTCTCAAATTTAAGTATGGATTTCACGTCTAAACACATAAATTATACTGTTAAAAAAACCCAAAAAAGATTTGTAATTCTAATATTCTAAGCTGATGATATTCCACATACAATGTAATAGTAGGGTGTAATACTCGTGTAATAACACAGAATGCTCGACTAAATCTTTGGATGGCAAGTGCAGATGCACGTTATGCAATCCAGTAAAATTACAAGTTTCGAAAAATATCCAAAAGAAGTACAAATTTAATTGAAATAATTCGAATTTCTAAAAGACAAAAATAAGAATTATGTAAATGTAAACTTTCACCATTATTAAACATATTAAAATACTTATCCTTTTTGGGATTTTATATGGTGTATTTGAATATTTTAGTTATACATTCTAAACGTTTCGGTAACACTTACATTTAACTTCGTCAGTAGTAATATTATTTTTCAAAATTGTTAAGGATGTTGAAACAATTTTGTAAAATTTGAAAAATTGAAAACGTAAACATAACCACGCTATTAATATAACAGTTTGATAAACGTATAAAGCCAACTATGAAATACAATTTTAGTAAAGAATAACTAGATATTTAATAACTTAAATATTGTTAAACTGCCTTGAAGATGACAAATTAGAACACCCTCTAACGGTCGAAGGCTAATAGTGAAAATGTGATACCCAAAGATCATAATTTAACAAAATTTAATCAAGTTATGCTGTAAGTGTACAATTGTGAAAAACTTTAATTTGAAATTGATAAAGGCATTCACAAATAGAAACTCGACATCAATTAAAATAATCCAGACAAATCTAAAAAAAAATAGCTTTGTTAATAAATGCAAGTGTTATTTAACAATAAAAAACATAATGCAGTACGTTTTATGCGATTTTTAATCTTAATTTTAATTTCAACTACTTATGTTAAATTTTAGTGCTGTGTCATATAATTGGTCAAGCATTTACGTCAAAGTCTAGGAAAAAACACAGCCAAAAAGTTAGACATGTCAAAATCTAAATTAAAATTAAAATTGAGACGTACTATTATGCCTTTTTCTTTAATTATAAGATGCCAAAACCTATTTAATTTTTTCTCTGTTGGCCTTCGACCGTTAGAGGGTGTTCTGATTTGTCATCTTCAAGTCAGTTTAATTATATTTATTAAGGATCTAGTTATTCTTTACTAAAATTAGATTCCATAGTTGACTTTATACGTTTATCAAACTGTTATATTAATCGCAGGCTTACGGTTTTCTTGGCTACCGTTACCTTAATTTAAGTTTCGAGTTTGTGTTATTGTTGATAAATATATTTACATTGCGTTAGTACCTTTTTTTTAAATAATAAAATTTTGGTATATATCGACGTTTTTTCATTAGTCTACATCATTACGAACGTCCCTGTACATATGTTATGGTCTGTAGGAGCTATTTTAGCCACATCAATTTTGTTTTTGCGCAAACGCGAACTCACTTAATTCATTTCCGTCCCTTCTGCATTTCTATGCATTTCGTTTTTAAGTTTTGCTTCCCTTGTATAAGGTATGTAAGGCTTCTAATTACATTTTTGTATATATTGTATTTAATAGGGAACAATCAAATAGGGGGGCAAAGATAAACCCCTATATTAAGGAAACCGAATGTGTTAAGAAAAAGCTTTTGTGTTAATGAATTTCGTATCGTTGCAGAAGCGTAGTCGATGACGTCACGAAGTAAATATGCATAAAATGACGTACATGATAATACAATGTCATCTTCACGAATTATAAATGGAGCTACCTTTGTTTTGCATCAATAAAGCATGCTATGTACAAATATCTGCTTTGGTCGTCTCATGCCAGCTTTTGTTGTTCGAAGCCTGCGTTTGTTGTTTGACCTACATTCCCATTATTTGTATATGGAAGATATTATGAAAATTACGTTACCTTAATATATGGTCTACATTTCGTTTATGACAAATGGAGATTATCTTACATTACTGTACGTTTATCTCATGAATGGGAAATGAGATTCTCATACTGCAGTTCGTTTTAAGAGGAAGTTAATATATTTATTTTGAGTACATGTAAGTACTTATCCTTTTAATACATTTAAGGAAATAAATCTGTAAACTGTGTTGTTTTGATACGGTTATAATGAATAGGAACAGCTGAGTTCAGTTTCTAAGATAAAAACATTTGAGTTCATAACCTCTAGTATGTAATATTTGTTGACGTAGGTCAAGTATACGTTTTATTTTTATGAGTATTAAATGTATAATTTTTTAATTACTGAAACTTTTCTACCAAATATTTATTATAGGTACGTAATTAATAAGTTCCCAAGTTTCAACTGAATTTATAAATTTGTTAATTTCGGATATATAAAGCACTAAATAGATTTTTACTACAATTGTGACATACAGTAGTTTAAAGTTCATTCACTATCATTAATACCATACAAAATTAAATAATTAATCGAATGCAGTCAAATACATAAAATTTATCCTTCGGCGAGGAGTCAACAATTCTAATAAAATACAATGAAACAAATTATTTAGGAGCAACGATGTGTTTGTTCTTTTAAAATAAATGACAAAATATAACATGTCTCCAATCAAAAAATTGAAATTGATTTAAAAAATTTGCTACTTAATCATGTGCGGAGTATCACATCAACATGCATGGAAGTACACAATATGTTATTGAAACTTATTATTAAAAAAAATAAATGAATTTAAAGTATTAGCTAAAGTAAATTCAGAGCTATGTGGCGGTTATAGGATTATCTTGTCAGGTACTAAAACCCTCCCTCGAAGTACTCTCCGTCTTATACTATGGCACGTTATAAACAGAGATGGTTATACACAATGCCCAAGATCCAGTAGTTCTCAACACAATTCCACCAGAGTTTTGTATTTTATATTCGATTACATAATATTACGTCTTTGATAGAAAGTTAATTATTTAAGGGGAATTACTTTCAACAAATTAACAAAACTAAAGTAATGTAATTTAATATGCGTAATTGTTTCTATTTCATGCTATTTACATACATTTTAATTACAAAAGCATCCAGCATACTGAAACTTTAATAAAAGATACTTTTACCCGCGAAAAAATAATTGATGAAGTGTGACCCCTTATTTTTACTGTCAACGGTGAAGATAGTGAAGACGAAGACATTTTAGACAATTTCAGTGACTCTGATGAAGAGGATTGTGCAAGTGAGTGATATATAATAACGAATATGTAAAAACAATTTTAAACTCACTATTTAGTTTACCTATAGGTATTATTTTAATTTAGAATTATGAGTAATGTTTTATAAAAACTTGTACTTATTACAAGTTAAATATAAATTAAATTTTGATTTGAAATCATTTATAAAATGAAAAGTAGAAAGTTGTAATTAAAATGTATGTAAATAGCATTAAATGGAAACAATTACGCATATTAAATTACATTACTTTAGTTTTGTTAATTTATTGAAAGTAATTCCCCTTAAATAATTAACTTTCTATCAAAGACGTAATATTATGTAATCGAATATAAAATACAAAACTCTGGTGGAATTGTGTTGAACTACTGACATTACGTATACAATAGCAGGTGTGCCTTGGGCATTGATAATACATCTTTTATCACGTGCCATAGTATAAGACGGAGAGTACTTCGAGGGAGGGTTTTAGTACCTGACAAGATAATCCTATAACCGCCACATAGCTCTGAATTTATCATACCACTTGTGTCGCTAATAATGTTGATGGTCAATTCTGCCAATTTTCTTCCACGAAAACGCATTCTTTAAACAAATTTTCACTTTTTCATATTTCATAAATTTGTTCTAACACCTAAACAATTCTAAAGATTTTACTACTACTGAGGACGATAACTGTAAGTGTTATTGAAACATATAGAATAGGTAATAATAAATATACTCTATTTAAACCCAAAAAATAAATATTTTAACTACTTCTTCTTCTTCTATCCTTTTACCCTTTAGGATTTTAACTATGTGTAATAATGCTGAAAGTTTACATTTTCATACATGAACCAACTTTTTTATCAAGCAAAATCGATCATTAAATCAATTTCTTTGGAACCTTTTAGGATTGTAGTATTTTTTGGCCACATTTTCTGAAAAATAAACTAGAAGGAATATGTTATTTGCAAAACTGAAATGTAATGTTTATTAAGCAAAATGTGAGCTACCAAATGCTTGTTAACTTACTTTAATCTTTTATAACCTCTATTTTTAACATTTAAACTAATATTTACAGCAGCTTGTTACTTTTTACAATTTATGAATTGAGTTTAAAGAATTTCATTTATGTGAGGTACTTTGTTGCTTTAAAGCTTTTTAACAATGCTTTATCCAGTTCTATACTCCTGTACCGCAAAGGAAAACTTGAGAACGGATTGACATGAAATAGACAGAAATGATTAATGGGAGTTTGTAATGTGACCTTGACAACTCTGACCTTAAGCCACTATAGCGGCCACTGGTTTATTTTTAAAAAATGTAACTCTGATGTACCAATGGCCATGAATAAACTAAGAATTTTTGAAAAAAATATTTATTTTTAAGCACATACAAAGAAAACTTCAAACAAATTCATAGTTCTGACTTTATTTTGTGTGCCACATCTTAAAACAAGGATGAATCCATAACCCGAACTTCCATCGCACTTGGGGCAGTGGTATCTGGTCCTTTTTCTTATGTTGACACCATTTGGAGGGTACTGAATTTTGGCTTTCTTTTGGAATGGATCCGAAGTAATGAAACGAATTCGCATCAGAAGCTACTGCAGTTTTTTTCGAACTTTTATTTGCTTCATCGCCAATTAGAGGTTTGCTAATCAGTTCTCTGAAGGGAAAAAATTTACATTTGGCATCCATCAACTTCTTGTACACATAATAGACATTCAACAACGAAACATCTAATAAATGGAAAAAATCTGTCGATACCATCAAATGGTTTTCCTTGGAGTTGAATAATAACTCAACATTTGATCTGAGTGATCGATACTTCTCATGTACTTATTGTAACGTAGAACATACGCTGTTTTTTTCTGTGCTACTCCGCGCAAAATTTCTTTCATTGCATGCTTGTGGACGCTGCGTACCATACGTCCGTCACGTTTATCTTTCCACTTCGTAATAAATACTTCCACTTTTCTTCTTCATACAGCCTCTCATTTTATTAGCTTAGGTTTTAAAAGATTTTTAGGACTTCCTATACGTTTTGCTCGTAGTGTTCCGACAACATATATTTTACGACGTAACAATTTTTCTGCTAGCGGAACGCTATTGTAAAAATTGTCTAAATAAACAATATGACATTTATCAAAATAGTCTTTCAAGAGATTGAATCAGTGTGAGTTGCTTCTTCTGCTACGAGAGTTTCTTTTCTTGTGTATACAATAAAATTTAGGAAAAATCCATCATGAGTTGTAAGCTTGTGTAGTTTTATAACGTATTTGTGTCGTTTGTTGGAAATATAGTGGCGAAGTGCGAAACACCTTCGCCATACTATCATTGATTCTTCTATGGATAAATGCTGGTTAGGGTAGGCGGCATTTTTTATATTTTCTGAAACTTTAAAATGTTTTTGGTTTTGTGGAGTTCACTTGTGTCAACGGTGCCATGATTTACAAATCTAAGCATTCTTAGAATTTCTTGGAAGCGAGATCTTCCCACTGTTTTTCCAAAAATTGGGTGGTAATAGATCGAATCTTGACTCCATTGTTTGAATAGGGCACGAAATTTTTCTGTACCTCCCAGCAGACACAAAGCAAGGAATTTTTTTATTCGACAACTGTCAAGTTTTTCAAAGCGTCTCGACAAGCTTTCCTTGTTCCAGGCTTACTCTGAAAAAAAGTATTTGCTCGGCGCACGTGTAAACTAACGACTAATGTAGGTAGGAACTACATGATCAATATAGTTGCCATGGTGAGCGGGGCGTTTTCCCAATCCTTTCAGTGTATCGCACAACTAAATCAAACCTTCTATTTTGTACCTTGGCAATTCATTGCTCGTTTAAAGTACTTGAAAATTCCGGCCACTATAGTGGCTGCGGTACATTACTACAACATGTTGTGGCCATTATAGTGGTAGGTCGTATTCAACGTGTTAATTGAATTTGAATACCCAGGTTAGTGCAACAGTTGTTAGTTTAGTTCGAATAACAAAAAGTAGAACGAGACAATTAGTGACCCGAAGATGGCAAATATGATTTTGTCGAAACGTTGTCATTCAACGCAGTAAATTTTTGAAAAATTAATTGTTTGAAAAATTTTTTAAAGCAAAATGATACAGTTAATTAACATTACATTATCATAGTCTTTAATCATAGATTCAGTAAAGCAATGGAGTTCAAGCGAAGTGTATGGAAACCATTTTAACCCTATACTTCTACGCCGATGATACGATGAAGACGATAACTGTAATTGTTATCGTAACGGTTAAATTTGTAAAAAAAATTATAAAAATGCAGGATTACATATCCAAAAGGTAAGTATGTTAATTATGAGTTATAATAGCAAAAATCTGCATTTCAAATTTACCATTTCTTAACAAAATAAAATAAATAATCTAACGTCGTATGAATAACAGTTCTGTAACTGTGTCATTCTTAATATTAGAAAAATTCACAATGCAAGTTCAATATGTCGGTCGCAATTTATGCACCCTTGTGCCCTTTATAACAAATTCAAGCGAATTATTTTAACGATTACAGGATTGTTTCGAATTGTCTCGCAACACACAAACGTTCTTCAGCTTAAGTATCCTTAAGTTATCTCCACAAATAATGTTTTTGATAAAAACATTATTTAATACCAAGCACTCTCTCTCTGATATGCCAGTTCGCAGACCGAAAAGTTCTTGAGTTAGTAGTCTACGATTAAGGAATTCTATGACATACTTTATGTGCATTTCGCCATTTCTGCAAAAGTATAAGTGTTGTTCATTTATAGATGCGTACATGCACGTGGTGTGCATATACGCAGTGACCATGCCACTACATGTGTATGAGGAAACCCCCTTAAAAAACCTAATATAAGGTAAACGGTAACGGGAATCGAACCCATTACATCCAGAATGCTAAGCAGGTCATGTCACCACTACGCTAGGTACTACATGACCAATATAGCTGCCATGGTGAGCGGGGCGTTTCCCCAATTCTTTCTGTGTACCGCACAACTAAATCAAACCTTCTATTTTGTACCCTGGCAATTGAGTGCTCGTATAAAATACTTGAAAATTCCGGCCACTATAGTGGCCGCGGTATATTTTTACTTACATTGTGTTTCTACCGAAACAAGAATAGTTCTTCCACTTCTACAAATCGAACAATCCTAGGAAGACCACGATCGATAGTAATCGGTTGTAATTTGCATAAACAAGAGCATAGACGAAATTATTGTTTTTGATAAAAATATTTAATACCAAGCACTGTCTCTTTCTCTCTCTCTCTCTCTCTCTCTCTCTCTCTCTCTCTGATATGCCAGTTTGCAGACCGAAAAGTTCTTGAGTTAGTAGTCTACGATTGGGGAATTCTATGGCATACTTATGTGCATTTCGCCATTTCTGCACAAGTAAATCTTGTTCATTTATACGTGCGTATATGCACGTGGTGTGCATATACGCAGTGACTATGCCGCTACATGTGTATGAGGAAAACCCCCTGAAAAAACCTCATCAAGGTAGACGGTAACGGGAATCGAACCCATTACCTCCCGAATGCTAAGCAGGTCGTGTCACCACTACGCTAGGTACTACATGACCAATATAGCTGCCATGGTGAGCGGGGCGTTTCCCCAATCCTTTCTGTGTACAGCACAACTAAATCAAACCTTCTATTTTGTACTCTGGCAATTGAGTTCTCGTTTAAAATACTTGAAAATTCCGGCCACTATAGTGGCCGCGGTATATTTTTACTTACATTGTGTTTCTACCGAAACAAGAATAGTTCTTCCACTTCTACAAATCGAACAATCCTAGGAAGACCACGATCGATAGTAATCGGTTGTAATTTGCATAAACAAGAGCATAGACGAAATTATTGTTTTTGATAAAAATATTTAATACCAAGCATCTCTCTCTCTCTCTCTCTCTCTCTCTCTCTCTCTCTCTCTCTCTCTGATATGCCAGTTTGCAGACCGAAAAGTTCTTGAGTTAGTAGTCTACGATTGGGGAATTCTATGGCATACTTATGTGCATTTCGCCATTTCTGCACAAGTAAATCTTGTTCATTTATACGTGCGTATATGCACGTGGTGTGCATATACGCAGTGACTATGCCGCTACATGTGTATGAGGAAACCCCCTGAAAAAACCTCATCAAGGTGAACGGTAACGGGAATCGAACCCATTACCTCCGGAATGTTAAGCAAGTCGTGTCACCACTACGCTAGGTACTACATGACCAATATAGTTGCTGTGGTGAGCGGGGCGTTTTCCCAATCCTTTCTGTGTACCGCACAACTAAATCAAACCTTCTATTTTGTACCCTGGCAATTGAGTGCTCGTTTAAAATACTTGAAAATTCGGACCACTATAGTGGCCGAGGTACACTTTTACGAAATTGTGTTCTACCGAAAGAAGAATAGTTCTTCCACTTCTACATATCGAACAATCCTAGGATGACCATGACCGACAGTAATCGGTCGTAATTTGCATAAATAAGAACATAGACGAAATTGTAGGTTTTCATAAAAATATTATTTAATACCAAGCACTCTCTCTCTCTGATATGCCAGTTTGCAGACCGAAAAGTTCTTGAGTTAGTAGTCTAGTGCTTGTTTAAAATACTTGAAAATTGCGACCACTACAGTGGCCGTGGTACATTTTTACGACATTTTGTGTTTCTACCGGAACGAGAACAGTTCTTCCACTTCTACAAATCGACAATCCTAGGATGACCACGATCGACAGTAATCGGTCGTAATTTCCGTAACTAAGAACATATACGAAATTGTTAGTTTTAATAAAAGTATTATTTAATACCAAGCACTCTCTCTGATATTCCAGTTTGCAGACCGAAAAGTTCTTGAGTTAGTAATCTACGATTGGAAAATTCTATGACATACTTTATGTGCATTTCGTCATTTCTACAAAAGTATAAATGTTGTTCAATTTTACCTTCTATCTTGCATCTATGGTTGTTATTAAATTATGCAATTTGTCGACACAATTCAGTTATTTTTGTTAACAATATTTTAATTTATCTCTCTGGTAACTTAATTTTCTACGCAATAAAGTTACCAGACTATACATGTGTTACATAAGTTATTTAACTTTTTAACTTGTTCTAGTAGGACTTCTGTGTTTATGGAAACAAAATTCTAGTAGTACCAGAAAGCTCTTTTTAACTGACGAGTCAGGCGAACCTAAAGCTTAAAATTGAAATATCTTAAAAAAGATTGGATTTTATGGTATTCCAAAGAGTACCTTTTTGAAGAAATTGGACGGGTTGTTCTAAATTAGATAGAAACTACGTTTTGTTCAGTGGCGTAAAAGTTTGAAATAAAAATAATTTGACTTGAAATGACTTTTAAAAACTTTAATACCCTGTAACTCCGAAACAGTTAAGTTTATATCCTTGTATAAACTTTTTGCTTTATTTTTACAGTAATTTGCCGTTTAAAGCTGCGCACACATTCCTTGAAATACCCTGTATATAAATTAAAAATTTTATTAAATACATAAATAAAAAGTTTACCTCGAGTATGGTTTGAACCTACGACATCTACTTTGCTAGAGTAGCGCTCTAACCGACTGAGCTATCGAGCTACAAGCTCCAATTGATGTAAATTTTGTCTTTATGTATGTAAATTCTAATAAGATTACCTCAAATTACTTATATTAATGGAATGTGATCAAAAACGTAAAATAACCCTGTATATAACACACAACTAATATTACTAAAGATTTAAGTTTGTCCATGTCGCGATTTTAGTGCCTACTCATCGGTTTATAATGATAAGAACTGTGTGTCACTATGCGAGCATTCCGTGCAAAATCTGAAATTCACGTTACATTTAATTCTATAAATTGTGTAAAATCACCTCTGTACATGTTCATAGTACTTATGCATACACAGAATTACCACAATAGTAAATTAAAATGACAAAAGAGAAACCTGTATGCAGTGCACAATAAAACCAAAGACATAACTTTGAGAAATCCGTTTAAATCAAGAGATCTAAATTCTATTACACGCATTAAAACACAAACAAAACGTAGTCAGATTGTTTTCATATTTCCATTTGAGACCGTTTAATCCAATTTAAAGACCGTATTTGTAGTTTTACTTAACGTACTGAATATATAATTCTAGGAAAATTCATTCAAATGCTCTAATTTAGTCTCAATGTATTAAGAATAGTCAAGTTATGCAAATTTTAACAATTTAACGATTTAAGATGAGTTATCTAGTTATAAATGTGTTGTTTAAATATGAACACATTTATAATAGAGATTTTTTAACCACACAGACATTTACATGAAAATGTGATACAATTTTTTCTACCGCAGTATTATAGTTGTCATGTTACGTCAAAATTATAACGTGGAAAGTTTGGATTTTATATATTTTATACATCTTCTATCCTTTTATACCTGTCAAATAAGAGTGCTTGGAAAAAGTTACAAATTTGTTTTCGAAACAGCAATATTGCTTTTCTAGAAATTTTCAAACATTATAATAGTTGTGTTCATTGTTTTCTGGCTTTCATCGCTGATTTCAGTACAAAGTCACAGACGAACTAAATTGATTTTTGTACAAAAAAGAGATATTTTGTTTATCACTGTTTATGGACTCATGCATGGTTCTTATTTTGAAGATGACAAGCTCTTACTACAATTTTTGAATGCACAGTGTTTATTTTTATGTATTTTTGAGTGACTAATGATCATTGTGGATGTTCAGCTTAATGATATTAGGTAGTACCAGGACACTTTAACTTTCACTTTTTTACGTCACAAGCCCCGCTCCCTGGGACACTTTAACTTTCACTTTTTTTTATATGCCCACGTGGGGGATCGTATTTTTCACCCCTATGGCTTCTTTTCGGAGGCCATTTTCAACCCTTGAAGGAATTTTCACCCTAATTTGGTTGTATTAAGAGCGTCTGCAAATGCGTGCACATACAATGTTGTGAATGGAGGTCCTAAGGACAGCCCTTCCACCCGATTAGTTTCTGGTTCGTTCTTAGCCCCACCCAGCTTCTGAGCTCTGATTGGAGACTTAAGGCTCTGAAATGGTTACGGTGGGAAATTTGAAATAAGGGGGCTCTAATGCTAACTTGTAAGACAGCTGTAAGTGTATGGACTAATGAATATTTTTTCTGTAATAAAGGTAGCGTCACTTAGCGGTAGGAATAATTAGGGTTTGTTTGTGGCGCCATCTAGTGGTATATAGACTAATGAACATTTTCTGCAATAGAAGTTGATCATGCACGTCTCTCTCTCTCTCTCGGCTCTTTCTCAAACAAACAAATCAATCAATCAACTAAATCAATCTCAATAAAAAACCAGATAATACCTTACAGTTTACGAAAACCGACTTACAGTTAAAAATTACTGATTTGGTTTAATTAATTACAGCTTGCTTGGCCAGAATCAGCCACTGTTCAAAATACCAAATTGCTATAACGGAAATAAAAGACAAACGGTTTTAACGGTTTATTATTATATGCGAATCAATAACTACGAAGTTTAAAACCAACAAATACGTATCACATAATGCTATTAATTCATTTATTAAAAAATAGCGTTACACTCACACCTTTATCCAATTAACTAAACAAATGTGTAGAGATGGAGTAGAATAAGAGCTGATACAGAGTTGGTTGGTTTATGACAGCCCCCTCTTCCTATAATAACACATTAAAACCTTTATTAGCATTTTTGTGAACAACATCAAGTAAAATATATATTAAAAATAATACGCATACCTCCAGATGTGTTTTTCTTTCGACTGTTCTAATAATAACTGTGTTGGAGAACTAAACTAAATATTGGAATATTGTATACAGTTTACTAAACCCATTTTGTGTTTTCTACTTATGAATAGTCGATGTAAAACTGGCTATTGGTTTTTCCCATCATCATTAAGTAATTTGTTGTAAATATACAAACCTAATTATCTCTATCAGCTTACTGTAACTCGTTTCCCTTTCGTAGACTACTTCGAGCCACCTTATACGAATTTATATAAAACGATGTTGTGTTATTTACAACATACATTAGATACCTATATGATAAAACTGTTTTTTGGAATGCAGTTATTATTATTAGACAGTTATACAATTTCATTTTATATGAATTGGAAAGTAGCAATGAGCCATCAACGTCGTGTTAATTAATGTGCTTACAAATATTTTAAAAATTTGCCGCTGCAAAAAACATTAAGGTCTAAATATTAGGTAAAATAATAATCATTTTCTATCCTAGCGTTTTATACAGGCAGATTCTCTATCTAAGCGGCCAACACCTTTACATTCGAAAACTATACCTGATTTATTTGTATGTTCAATTACCACACACACACACACACACACACACACACACACACACACACACAAATTACTTTTAAATAAATAAATGAGCATCAATTAAGTAAGAAGGTAATTGCCAGCTTACAACAAACAGGATTATCTTCTAGGCGTTAAAAGATAAGCACGACAAAACAGAGTTGAATATACCTGTGATTACAGATCTTTTTTTTCACCGAAAATTTTTCTGAAATAGAAGTAGATCATGCACGCCTCTCTCTTGCTACGGAACTCTTAATTAAAAACAACTAAACCACTAAAAAGGTTTATTTATCAGAAAAGGATGATTGAAAAGCAAGCAGTATACAGTAATTTGATTATCGCATCATTTATAACGTCGCGCGACGCACCCTCGCACCGTCTAATATTGTACGTGTATGCATTTTAAAATCACTTTATTACACATACATATTTAAAATATATTAAAAGCGTCTTAAATCGCACTTTTGCTGAATATTTATGTTCTAGACATAATATTTGCTGAATACATATCAAAATTAACAATACATTACCACTTCATTTTCACCTTTCATACTTATAATTTCTTTTCTACACTAGTTACAGAGAGAGGAGAGGGAGAGAGAGAGAGAGACCAACTTCTATTATAGAAAATATTCTCGAGTGTAAAAGTACATCATATAGGTAAAATATCGCGACTCCAGGCTTTCGGCGGAGACTGTTTCGGCGATCCCCACTCCAACCCTCCCCGAACATAACCGAGATTGTAAGGCAGGTGTAGGGCGTCTCAATTTGATCTCAGGTTTTCGCCCCTTGTGATATGAACTTGTTCGGGGGCCATCGTGTATTGTCGTGGTACCCTGGGCGGAAATTTTGAATTTGTTTTTTTTTTATGATTGTGGACCTGAACAGGCTAAATTTGCCCTATCGTGCTAAAGCACTCAGGAACACTTAGGAGTATTACAATAAGGTGCCTAATTCTTACTTGTAAGACAGGTGTAGGGTTGCGCAACGCGATCTCGGAGCTTCACACGTTGCCGGGGCCCCATTGGCGGAAAATTTGAATTTGTATTTAAGTCTCTGCAGGTCATGGCTGGAAGTATGAATTTGTATTGTAATAATGGGTATAATACTAACTTGTAATACTGATGTAGGGCTTAGCAACTTACTCTCAGGCCCACGCCCCTCGACCAAAAATTTGAATATGTTTGTGGTGCCATCTATGAGGGGAAATTTGAACCTGTATCTAGCATGGGAGCCTAATGCTAACTTATAAGACAGACATATGGCTTCGCAACTTGTTTTCGGGTCTTAGTCCCTAGTCCCTTAGCGGGAAATTTGAATTTGTATTTAAATGTTTACATTCTGGTTACTTATTGCGAGAAATTTGAACTTGTATTCTAATAAGAGGCCTATTGCTAACTTATAAGATAGACATAGGGCTTCGCAACTTCCTTTCGGGCCTTCAAACCCCTGTTTTGGCCGCCATGTCTGGCTAGAAGTAGTATTCTAATAAGGGGTCCTAATGCTAACTTATAAGGCAACTATAGGAACTTGTGTTAGGTCTGCGCCCTCCTGTCGTGACCCATTGTTGCAAAATTCGAATTTGTGTAGCCATCTAGTTGTGTATGGCCTAATGAATATTTTCTGTAATAAAGGTGGCACCACCTAGCGTTATTTTTCTAGAGCTAATTAGGGTTTCGTTTGTGGCATCATCTAGTTCTGTATTATAACTGTTTTGTAACTGTGGTTTCCTATTAGTGGAGTTGATCGGCCTATTTCCACAGTTTATGCTTTTTGAGCGCGACGTTTCGGAAGCGGACTCTGTTTCTGTCATCAGGCTTAGTCCTGAGAAGGACTGTTTTCGCACTTGAGTCGAATTCATTTGTTATATCTAATTTTTCTCAAGCACTTGACTACTCTCAGATTCGAACTTGGTACCTTTCACTTACTAGTCTGACACCTTTACCGCTGAGCCACTGAGTAATCCAATATATATTTGTTAGAACTTATATATATATATATATATATATATATATATATATATATATATATATAATATATATATAACTTTCGTGGTTGCGCAGAAGTTTATTGCGCATGTTGCGCCGTAACCTCTTGCGCAGGTGTATTGCGCTTAAGCTCTTCGCGCATTATTGGAATCCATATGGGTTTCATTTCTACACTAGCTTGGCTTATTGGATTTTCTGCTAGTGCGATGATGTGGCTTCTTTGAGTTTCCGACGAGTTGTATTCTCGTCCTTTGCCACTATCTGTATGTTATCCCATTGGATGCGGTGGTCTTCGTTCCAGACATGTTCAGCGATTCTTGATCTTTCTGTTTCGCCCTTGCGGACGTTGTTCTTGTGTTCCTGAGTTCTCACTTTGAGTAGTCTACTGCTCTCTCCTATGTATGCTCTGCCGCATTCGCATGGTAGGTTGTATACACAGTTCTTGGAGTTCTGATCTTCATTGTATGGTTTGGTTTTGGTTAGTATTCCCCTGGGCCTTCTGGTCGATTTGAAGGCAGTGCGTATCTTGTATTTGCTGCCTATCCTTCGTATTTTGTCTGAGGTACCTTGTATATATGGTATTATCGCTGTATATTTAGGTTCTTCTTTTCGGTTACCCTTTCCTGTTTAGGTTAGGTGTTAGATCAGGGTAGCCATTTTCTTTGAGTGTTCTAGCGATATTTTCTTTTCTCTATTCAGGTCCTCTTGTTTTGAGCATATTGTTTTTGCTCTATCGTGCAAGCATTTTGCTACGCCTAACTTCACGTTTTGTGGTGATTGAGTTGTAGTGTAGGTACCTCCCCGTGTGGGTAGGTTTCCTGTATACATTTGTCGTGAAAGTGTTGTCATTCCTGTGTACAAGTACATCCAGGAATGGCAGTTTTTTCCGACTCCAATTCCATTGTGAATTTGATGGTGGGTGCGCGGCTATTTAGATGATCTAGGAATTCATCTAGCTTATGCTTGCCGTGTTGCCAAACTACGAAGGTATCGTCCACGCATCTAAGCCATATCCTTGGTTTCTCTGTGAATTCGGATATCGCTTGGTCTTCAAAGTCTTCCATATATATATATATATATATATATATATATATATATATATATATATATATATATATATATATTGGTCACTATGGGTGATAGTGGGGAACCCATAGCCATACCAAACTCTTGTTGGTAGAATTTGTCTTCTACCTGGAAATATGTAGTTCTAATGCATATTGTCAGAAGTTCCATTATTGTGTTTACCGAGAGTTGCGTGCGTTCGTCTAACGTTTCATCCTTTTCCAGCTTGTCCCTTATGATAGTTAGTGCCTTATCGGTAGGCACATTTGTGAATAGACTCACAATGTCAAAGCTTACCAGTATTTCTTCGTGGTTTGGTTGGAAGTTTTTGATGGTTTCCACGAAGTGCTGCGTATTCTTGACCATAGATTCGGTTTTTCCCGATAAGGGTGTGATGATACCTAGCAGATAGTGTGCTAATGGGTGACAAGGTGAATTTCTCTAGCTCACAATTGGTCTCAGAGGAATTCCTTCCTTGTGGATCTTTGGTAGGCCGTACAGATGCGGAGGTTTGCTGTAGTGTGGGGTAAGTCTAGTTCTCTGGTAATCGGAGAACTCCCCCTTATGTTTTGCCAGCGTCAGGTATATCCGTCTTTCGATTGATATCTAGTGGTATATTTTTAACCAAGCGAACGTTTTCTGTAATAGAGACGGCGGCGCCTAGCGGTATACCTCTATGACTAATTAGGGTTATTTGTGGTGCCATCTAGTGGTGTAAATACTAATGAATGTTTTCTGTAATAGAGGTTGATCGTGTCCTCTCCCTCGTCTCTATAGTCTCTTTCTCAAAGATATAAATCAATTAAGCAGATCAAACCCAAACAAATTACGTTCGAACAAATCAAACAATCAGATCAATCTCAATCAAGCAATCAATCAACCAAATCAATCTCAATCAATCAAATCATAACTTACAGCCTGCGAAAACTAGCTGACAGCTCAAAAATACTGATTAGACTAACTTACACTTTGCTAAAACCAACCAACCACAATTCAAAAATAGCAAACTGATTTAACTGAATCATACAAAATCAGTTCTCAATTAAAAAAATAGCAGTATGATTTAACTTACAGAGTGCAACAGAAAGCCAATCTCACACTTATTGTACTTACCCATCTAACCGCCCTTTCGTATTAACTACAGCATTGTTAGTGCAGGTTCAAGCACCGTTAGGAAAACCAAGTTTATTAATAAAAATTGAAGGAAAGCTTAGCGTTTGAAAAATATTATTATTGTATACAACAATACATCATTTATTGAATCACATTCTTTATCGGTCTTCTTCTTCTTGAACCGTTATTCGTCGCTATCATCATCATGGTTTTGAGACTCGCCCTTCTCCTTTACCTCATTGTTCTTCTTCCTCTTCTGTGAATCATCACCATCACCTTGGATGTGAAATAAATTCAGCTCATTCACGTCATCGTTTCCATCATCATCTTGAACGGTTATGTTGCAATAGTTTACTAACAAGTCAGTAAAATCTCTAATGAAATATATATATATATATATATATATATATATATATAACAGGGTGTTCTATATCAAAATCAAAAATTATTTTTGTCCGTTACTTCAATTGGATAGTTTTTTATCATACTCGGTAATGGGTTTAAGCATATGAAAATACATTAAAATCTATTAAGATGTAGTACCTGTCCCCTACTAAAGGAGTACGACAGGGGCAAGGGGTTTTTTCTTTCCTACATTCTACGCCACTGGCGGAATCGTCATTTCAGTAGAATTTTTCGATTCTCAAATACTTTCTGTGTAAATGACCTATTCTTTCATCGTACCGATTACATACATAACAACTTGAACAATTTAATCTCAAAATTGTTTGATATTTAAGTATTATTTTTTCAAAGCTATTTTTTTAATTTCTTTTGCGCTTAGGATGTCCTGTAATTGTTGTGGTTTAGAGTATTTAATTTAGACCATAGTCAATTATTATACCAAAACCGTTTTTATTTTGTATGTTCTTCAACATTGGTTACATTACATGGTTAAATTTGTTATGTTTTAAAGTGTATTTATTGTTATTAAACACTACACAGCAAACTCCAATTTTTTATTCATGTATTAATTAATACATAATAAAAAATAATCCTACTATGGAAAATACCTTCAGATTTGAATATACAGGATCTTACAAGCTCATGTTTAACAGTAAATATCTCGAATAATCTTGCCTTAATCGGTACAAAGAAAGAGTAGGTCATTTACATAAAAAGTATTGGAGAATCGAAAAATTCTACCGAAATGACGATTCCGCCAGTGGCGTAGAATGTAGGAAAAGAAAACTTGACCCCTTCGTACCCTTTTGGTTTAACAGATACTACATCTTAATTAATTTTAATGTATTTTCATATGATTAAATCCATTGCCGAGTATGATAAAAAAATATCCAAGAGTCTTGAAGTAACGGGCAAAAATAATTTTTGGATCTTGATATAAACACCCTATATCTCAGTACAGAGCCATATTTTTGGTTTAAATCTTCATATTTTAAGCTCAGGATATATAATTTTATTTATGTTATTTATCTAATATGATTTTGGTTTCGCTAAGTAATTCGCTATAACGTCACTTTTAACATGTAAATTCTCAAGTAATCGTTTGTTTGGGTACATTTCTGTTAAGCAATTTCAATTTTATTTCACAAATATTCTTCAATGCACAAACGCAAGCGAAGGTTTAAATTTCCAAACGATGTTTGTAGCATGTCTGATGTAATTTTCGATGACGTTCCTAATGATATTTTTTAGTTCTTCCAAGTTGTTAGGCTTAGGATTGTAGCACTTATCGGGGGACCACTCAATCGGTCCAGTTCGACCTATCCACTTTTGATTAAAAAGATTATTTAATGAATCACATGCCACCAATGAATAATGAGGTGGTTCGCCATCTTGTTGAAAGTAAGCGATGTCTCTAATTTCATCTTAAAGTAACTGTGGGTAAAAAAAACTGTTCATAACATATTTATGTAATTTGTACCTGTCACAGCTGTTTCCATAAAGAAAAAAGGTCCATAAATTTTTGTCTGGGACAACGCACACCAAACATTAACTTTTGAACTATCGCGTTCAAATTCATTAAAAGAAGTGGGTTTTTTAGAGCCCCATATTCTGCAGTTATACATTCCGCTAATGTAAAACGTCGCTTCATGATACATTCCTGAATAAATCTTGTAAAGTTTCGCGTACCATTGGTCGTTTTTCATAATCTGACTTGTACAATTTTTGGTAGGTCTGAATTCCATATGGAGTTAGTTTTAAAACTTCTAGATACATTTTGAAAATTCTTTAAATTCCAGCAATCTTTCTAATTGAAATTCTGATTGTTAGCTTTATTAACAGACATCAACTTTTCCCAACAGAGCATCATCATGCCTTGGTTTTTTTACCAAAATATCCTCCTTGTTCGAGTGGTAATTTCTGCATAAGTTAATACTGCAAAATTTTACTACCTATGTATCAAATTATGTTTAAATAAAGGAAAACTGCAGTGTTACCTGAAAGCTCAAATAACTATTTGTTAAGAAAACAAAAGATATGAAACTATACATTTTTGAAATGAAGATGAATCCCTCTTTTGAATGCCATAGCAATATACAGGGCGTTCCATTTAAAATAATAAATATTCTTTCGTTTTAATTTGACTTATTAGTAAAACTATTGGATAAACGAATTCAATTAGTAAAGATCCCATCTCTTTAGAGCAATTATAAGCTGTGTATTACGTTAAAATCTATCGCTCTTATTTAAGACAGCCTATTAAATTCAATAATGTATTTTATATAAAATTTCCGAATAAAGTATCTTTAAGTCAACATGCTGTTTATCTCAAATTCGAAACCACTTTTTAGTTTCTTCTTTAAGCCATCTTCTTTGAGTTTTCTTAATTATCTTCTCAGTTATCGAATTTTAGTTCTGGAAAACAGGTTAACGCCAGTAGCTGTAACTTTTTTCTTCAAGCATTCTTGGTTAAACCATACTTGCTATTCCATGTTTTATCATAAGTTTCTTATATAATTTGGTTTGCTCTTCTAACCAAGATCCTTGGATTCAGATAAATCACAATTTTAAACAAGAACCAAATATGTCCATTAGACCAGCAGTTTCTTATATCCAAGCACCTATCATAACTTAGCAAATAAATTAAACCACACAATAACTAACAGTTTAAAGTACAAACTGAAACAAGTCGCGATATTTTACAATAAATGACAACAAAATAACGTAATACCACTCTCTGGTCCGTTGAAAGATCTTTCAGAACGTAAACCTGAAAAGGCAAATTCATATACGTTTGTTTATCCGTTATCCCATATGTACCGTTAGGTGTTGGGGTTCGTTTTGCCGTAGCAAAACTGTTTCCACTCTTTTCTCGACTTAGCTAGTCTTTTGGCTTCATTCCATAAAAAATGATCTGAACCTATTTCATACCCCCTCTTTACTTTAATGTGTTTAATTGACTTGAGCTTTGTTCGTTTAATCAGTACTAGATCGATTATAGATCTTTCATTTCTGCTTTTAATCTGTCTAGTGTATTTATGGATGTCTTTGTGGATAAAGAATGTATTTGCCACTACTAAATCATTTATAGTACAGAAGTAAATAATCATGTTTCCGTTTGAGTTTTTCACACTTTCCCCGTAATTGCCAACCGTGGCTTCACTACTTTTGACGTCATTACCAACTCTCCCGTTGAAGTCCCCGATAACCATAAAATCATCAGCTGTTTCGACTTCTTATAATTTTTCCCAAAAATTTTCCTTTATGCCTTTCTTGTCATTTACATTTGGACCGTATATGATTTTAATAGCGCATACCTCCTTGTTACTGCGCTGTAATTGGATGCTCATTATTCTTTCTGTGACAATATTCGAGTTCTTTATACACCGTATGGTATCCTTATGGATTAGACTTGCTATACCAACTTGTGCCCACACCTCATTTTCAACCCCACTATACAGTTAAAGATGTCCATTTTCGATGTTACAATGTCCTCTCCCCTTCTTTTTAGTTTCCGTTAGTGCTAGTATTTGCATATTCATTTTTTCAAATTCCCCCAAGAGCCCGTCTTCCTTTACATTTATACGTTTGATATTCCAAGTCCCAATTTTCCATTCGTTGCCGTTTGTTATCATATCCTTAAATTTATTTAATTCCATTTTGACTGTAGCTTTGATCCTTTCTGCGTTTAAATTTGTAATGTTTTCATTTCCCGTATTCTTTGCCGTTTTCATCATCTTATTTTTGGTTTGTTTAGGACTTTGTTTTAATTTTACTTGTACTTTTTTGCTGACCTGATCACTCCCTTCCCATTTTCATCCCACGTATATTGTTCTCCTTTGATCTCGATCTTTTTGTATCCTACTCTCACGTAATGACCCTTTATTTTTCTTCTTTGGCTATTTTTCTAATATTTCATTGTATTTCTCTTTCCTTGTGGGTGAGATCAGCTTCAATGTATACCTTTGAGCCACTGAGCTTGGATTTATTTTCATTATTTCTTGCTTATTTTCCCAATTTTTCATTTCTACGACATTTATAGACTGCCCGCTTTTGGTGCTAAATATGGTTACATTATATCAACTTCTACCTGTAGCTTATCCTTAAAATACTGCTGGGCTGCTGTTTGTAATTGTTTTCCATCGAATTTTACCCCTTTAACTTACACATTTTTTTTCTTTCTATCTCTGTCTAAATTTTCTTCTTCTAGATTTTCAATTTTCGTTATGAGCTCTTTTGTTTCCTTTTTCCATACTTCTTCTTTATATACCAGCTCTTCTCTCAACTTCCTATTCTCTTCTGTGTTTTTTTCTTATTTCTTCCATCATTTTTTTCATCATATCTTTTAATTCGTTTAATTCGCCCATCTCTACTTTTCTTTCACTGGATTGTCAACACGATTAGCCTATTCGAATGACTCAAGAGATGTAGAAGAAAAGAAGATTCGTAATCTTAATTACATACTTGTTTAATATTTCTGAATTACATTTATTTAACACATTTTTCACTGTTCACCTACGCATATCGACATTCATACCATCTACGTCACGTTCGCATTTGTAACGTCATTCAATGCTCATTTGTGTAATTAATTAATTAATTAAATGTAAATGTGTATTTTGAAAGTTTCCAATACCAAAGAAGACTAAGAGAATTGCTACTTACTTTAATCCATTATTTTTTTGGATACGCTACAATACTGACTTAGTAAATTATACAGGTAATTTTTTTTTAAACAAAACTTACCAGAACGTAGCAATATATACAGGGTGGTCCTTTTAAAGTGTTACAAAGCGATATTGAGAAAATGGCTGAATGAAAATGAATGAAATATCTAGGGATACAATGGATCGTTGGGGGACACTTTTTGACAGAGTAAGTAATGTTTTAACCCTTTCCACTTTTTAGGGGTGGGGGGTTACTTTTAGATGTTATATGGGAAAGTGTAGTATTCTTTACAGATTCGTAATCTCCAGAAAAAACTACGTTATAATCAATGAATAATTTAATGCCAATGTCAATGTCACTACGCTAAATTCAATAAAAAGAAAATCAACAGAAGAAAAAACTGATATTAGGTACATTATTTTATTATAATAGGTGTTCAAAATGACAACCATTTTGTTCTAAACATTCATCAACCTTCTTTCGAAAAGAATTCCGCACTCTGAATAACATATTGGGGGTGATTTCACGAACTGCACGCGTAATCCTTTCTCTCATGTCTTCGGCTGTAGTTGGAGCAGTCACCATGACTTTTTCTTTGACGAAACTCCACAAGAAAAAATCAAGAGGGGTTAAGTCTGGCGATCTTGCAGGCCAATTTACTGGTCCCCCACGTCCAATCCATCTGTTAGGGTGTCATTCAATATAGCACGTGCTTCTCGACAGAAATGTGTTGGTGCGCCGTCTTGCTGGAATCAAATTGCTTCACGTTGTTGCTCTGGAATATTTGGCATCAATCTTTGCAAGTCATTTCGAAGGAAATCGCAGTATCGCTGTCCATTAAGATTACCATCGAAAAGATAAGGTCCAATAACAACATCGCCAAATATCCCACACCAGGTATTTAACGACCAAGGGTGTTGATTAGCGACTGTTCGCATCCAGTGTGGATTTTCTTGAGCCCAATAATGCATATTGTGACGATTGACTTGACCATGGTTAGTAAATGTTGCTTCGTCAGAAAATGTTATGTTTTCCAGTGAGTTGTTTTCATTAATCCATTGTCGAAACTACCGACAAAATTGCACCCGTCTCTCGAAGTCCTTTTCATACAATTCTTGATGTAAGGTAATATGGTAAGGATGAAATTTAAAATTGTGCAAAATCCTGAGAACGGATGTTTTACACATCCCGGCGTCTTTGGATAGATCTCGGGAACCAATATGAGGGTTGAGAGCTACTGTTCCCAAAACTCCTACCGCTATGTTGTCGTTCGTTTTGGTTTTTCTCCTGCTGCGTTTTCTGGATGAGAGTTGGCCGGTCTGGCGACTCCTAGTCTCTAATCTCCGAGAATTAACATGTCAACTTGGCAGTTGAATTCATTCATTTTAAGGATACGTAGTTAAAATCTCAACTAAGATTATTAAATACGAACAGGAACAACAGAGATAATTAACAGACGAACAGAACTAACACTAACTAACAATAAACGAACACAATGAACACTAATTTTAACAAGTCGCTTAAACTATAGACTTTAAACTCGAAGATAATTTAAGGAAATTACTGGCAATGTCATAACATGTCAAGTCGTTCGTTGTCATGATAACGGCAACAGTGGCGGCTGGTGAATCATCGCTGCAGTGCCACATAGCTTCAAAAAAAATCATGAACTTTCTAAGAAAATAATTATTAACTACATAATCTAACCAAAATACCGTATTTTTTTACCCAGTTGACATGTTAATTCTCGGAGGATGTAGAAAAAACAACGACAATGCTTCTGAACAAAATGGTCGTCATTTCGAAAATCTATGTATTATAATAAAATAATGTACCTAATATCAGTTTTTTCTTTAGTTGATTTTGTTTTTAGTTTTGTTGAATTTAGCGTAGTGACATTGACATTGGCATTAAATTATTCATTGATTATAACGTTTTTTTCCGTCGAAACGTATTAATAGAAGAAAATCCATAAAGCCAAAGCAAACTCCCTTAATGTATTAAACTTTGATAAAATCACACATTAAGCGATGCAGTGGAAAACGTGGAAAATTCAAAGCTTTCTTCTTTCATTTACGAGAACCACCTTTTACCTCAAACGAAACGGGGATGCAATTGAACTTGACAGAGTAAAGCTCAACCTTCCCGTTTCAGAAATACCGTTTGAGAAATAACTTGCCATTTCTTAATACTTCGAAATATAAATGGTAATCCAAAACTGTGAAACAAATATACTGAAAGTTAAGAACAGATTCAAAAATATTTGCGATGACATTTAACAGTTAAAATGAAGTGTTACATTATGAAACAAATTGCACAATGGTTTGTTAAAGAGCTTCGAAGTATTACATTGGATCACTGAAATAATCAATAAAATAGTTCCTATGAATACTTTAACTCTCAACCGGGTTGAACATTTTGAAAGCACCACGATTTGTTACATTTGCGAAAAGCCATTTACTGATTATGATATAAAAGTTAGAGACCATAACCATTTTACTGGAGCATTTTGGGGAGCACCACATCAGAATTGTAACCTAAACTATTGACTCCTACATTCTACCAGTTGTGTTTCACAATTTATCGGGTTATGATTCCCATTTCATCATTAGAGAATTGGCTAGTGTTTCCGCTTCGATTTCACTGCTACCCATAAACAAAGAAAATAATAGAAGGCACCATCATTAACTTTAGATTTATTGACTCTTTCAGATTTATGAGCAGTAGTATTGAAAAGTTGTCAAACTATTTGGAAAATAGTAAAAAAATGATTACCCGCGATTACTCTGCACTATTATACAGCTCCTGGTTTAGCATTCGATGCTATGCTTAAAATTACGCAAGTAAACTTAGAACTATTTACAGACACTGACATGCTAATGTTTATCGAAAGAGGAATTAGAGGCGATGGACCTCAATGTTCTAATCGGTATGCTAAGGCTAACAATAAGTACCTGGGAGAATAATTTGATTCCACTTCCGAAAGTGTGTATTTTATGTACCACGACGTAAATAATTTATATGGAGCCACCATGTCATAATTTCCACCATTTAGCGATTTTTATTTTGTTGATGAGGCTAATTTTGAAACTTTGGGTTTAATCGACCATCCCGATGATTCGGAAATTGGTTATATAATCGAGTGTGATTTAGACTATTCGATAGAATTACATGAGGGTCACAGTGATCTACCATTGGCGCCCGAACATATGGTTCCACCCGTACCTGATTCAAATTCCAAAATTAAAAAGCTATTGCTTACATTGTATCCCAAACGTAACTACGTAATTCATTACAGAAATTCGTCAGCAATCTCAAAATGAATTTGATAAAAAACGTTATAAATTAATGATTCATAGTGTTTTTGGGAAGCTGATGGAAAATGTACGTAAACATAAGGACATACGTTTAGTAACGAAATGAGATGGTCGCTGTGGTGCACGTGCTTACATATCAAAACCAAATTTTCATAATTGTACAACATTCGATAACAATATGCTTATCATTCAAATGAATAAGCTAGAAGTATATCTCAATAAACCTATATATGCAGGATTCAGTGTTTTAGACGTTTCAAAAACTTTTTTATACAATTTTCATTACGGTTACATGCTACCTAAGTTTAATAATAATGGCAAGCTCTTGTGCACGCATACGGATAGTCTCATATACGCCTTTTCAGTTCCCGATGTCTATAAATGCATTAAGGAAGACATTGATAAATTCGATACATCTGACTATAGTGCTGACAATATCTTTGGAATTCTATTAGTAAATAAAAAAGTCCCCGGCTTAATGAAAGATGAAAATCATGACGAAATTATGTTGGAATTTGTAGGACTTTGTGCAAAAATGTGTGCTTACACTGTTGATAAAAAAGTTGTAAAAAAATCAAAGGGTTCTACTCGAGCAAGCGTCAAACAAATCACGATTAATGATTATAAACATATTTTGTTTGATGGTAACGTAAAGCGAAATCAACATCTGATAAGGTCAAAGAAACATGATGTGTTTACAATCAAACAGAATAAAGTAATACTTAATCCTTACGATGATAAACGATTAGTAAATTTGATTGTCACTGATACTAGACCTTGAGGATTTAACTTTACATAGCATTTTATTCCTCTTCTGTTTCAGAGAGAAAGACAGAGAGAACAATTTTATCATTATGAGTAGTAGTAATATTAAAAACAAGTTTAAGGAAGAACTGATACAGTACTGATCAAATCTACAGAAAGTACCTGAAGCGTTCTTTGATGGGGAAGTGCTCCTCCGAATGCTATTTATTTGTACTGAATATATTACAACATATTGTTATAGCTAATGAGTGTTTTAACTGGTATGCCCTAACACAAAGTGTGCAAATGAAGTTATTATAAAGACATTATTTGATAAGAAAATTTCCTTAGAAAGTACCATTAAAAGTTTTATGAAATTGTGTGCTGATAAAGGTTCATTAACTTTTAATGAAGTAGATAGGATCTTAGACGATATGAATTTACTTGGTGACATACCGCTTAAAATGTACGTATACAATTTATTATGGGGTCATATTCATTGTGTATTTCAATATCTATTATAACTGAATGTATTGAGAAAGCGGCATAGTATGCTAATTACAAGTGCCTCAATATTTTTATTGAAATATTATTAGAACAACACATCACATATAAGTTTCAACCGTGGAAAATCGAGCACCACAAATTTTTTAATGGCTATTAGAAAACATCGATGAAGGTGAAACAAATACAAATTCCTGCTTGGGATGGGCATGTTACTTTTTTATGTTTTTTTTTTATTTCATATAAAAGCTACATCCTTTGATACAAACTATTCCTATGGCTGTACAAGTAATTTATTTCACAAATTACAAGTTAAATGTCTAGTTATAAAACAGTATCGTCTTTATATTGATACATGATCTTTCATCTTTGGACATGACACTAATTTATCCACAATCTCTTTAATTTCGTACATTACGCAGTGGTAGCGGTCAGTCGTCAAACTTTGAGTGCAGGTCAAAAGATTTGTCAGTTGATTAGGTCGAGAATGGTGTTATTTGTATAAACCGTATTGACAGACTCATTTCATTACCGTCGCTGAATGATCTGGGGAACACCTGTGTTGGGAAACAGATACTTGTTTTTGGGAAACGGCTATTTGTATTTGCGAAACAGATGCCTGTTTTACTGAACAGGTACATGTTTACCTTGAACAGATAGTCTAGCTTTGTTCCAGGTAAATGTACTTCAAACGAAAGTTTATTGATTAGAGTATTCACTAAACCACCACCACCACCTGCACTCTTTCGCTTCCTACCTAACATTTTGTTTACTTAGGTGGATAAAGCAGTGTATTTAAACCTAAATCGAGATCACAAAAACCAATCATTGTTATTGATATATATTTATTTAGTAAATGCTATACATTAGATAAGCAGGATGATAATACAATATTTCCATTAAGCATACAGTGTTATGTGAATTAATTTTATACTTAGCATTGATAACATCTTCAATGTCTTTATAAATGTCATTGGCACTACCATCGAATTCTCTCTCGCAAAAACGGCTTGTATGAAATTTCCATAAAAATACGTCAGATAGTAAGATTCAAGAAATTCCAATCTATAGCTTATTATATCCTTTAAACTGAATAGTTCTTCTACATTATGAGCATTGAATGTGCAAGAATAGCAGTTGAAGTTTTTTTCTATCATAACAGTTTTCAAAATTCTGTCATATCCTTTAATCAATTCCCAATTGTAATAAATACCAAGCTTGCTAGACAGAGATTCATAATGTTGATCATAGATTATACCTTCTGATTCGTTTAGACTTGACCAATCAATTTTTTTGTAATTTCTTGGGATCGCAAAAATTGTAATTCTACATATGAATGCCATCTTAGAAGTTCATTCTATACCGTCATGTCTAACACTACATTATTATTTTGATCACAATTGCCGCACCCTATAAGCACTACTTGTATGAGGTTGAGGTGTGTACTGTATCTAATTTCAATGTGTTTTGCATGATGAGTATCGTTCGATAGTTTATAATAAGCACAATCGATTAAATATTCGTTAGCTGCTTGTTTACACACTTCATCCTTATCTTGAGACCAGCCAGGAGAAGAATAACCTTGAACTTTTCTCTCTTTATTTTTATTTTTATTACTACTACTATCATCACTATTTTGACAGCACCAACAGCAAAATGTTACATTATTATTCATATTGTTACTGCATGACTTTATTTGCTTGCAATTGCACTACAACTAAATACTGTTTACGAAGTTAAAGCATGCGTAATTTACATATGGTTGGAGTACTACTATTATAAAGAAAATGTTGTTTGTTGTTTTTCCGATTGCACCCAAACTACTTATGAATACATCCCTCGTGTTTAGCAGCGTTTTAAATTCTTCAATTCGAGTTTTTCCTTTGAAATGATCATAAAAGCGCCGAGATAATACACATTTAAACTCATCCGTTTCCAACACTATATGTTCACCTTACTTCGTATTAACTACTGCCACATTAATTTATATTTTTTCGATATCTCCAGGTCACACGCATTTTACAATAGGTGTTTTGGTTTAATGCTGCTAATCCCATGTTTACCCAATTACAAGTTGCTAACTGACTGATCTCAACACACAGCTCACTGCGGTTTATATACGAAAAAACGTCTCCTTCAGCACCTACGATGCAGTAGATTTCTAAGACTTGCCCCTGCAGGTGACCTTGAAAATTAATTAAAGCTTTCGCATTCATAGCGAGATATGAATAAAGCTTTTCTTTGTATTTCGCCTTACATGCTCTAATGAACCTAATTATGTATGAATGTAGAACAATCTATCGTATTTGTACAATATTTTCTATAAAGTGCAATGTACTGTGAGTGCTTGTGTGTGTGTGTGTGTGTGTGTGTGTGTGTGTGTGTGTGTGTGTGTGTGTGTGTTTGATGTGATTTTGAAAAATGAATCTATTTTATTTACTGTAAGTATTTAAAACATAAACATTTTTAAACTAATTATGCACATCACATACACAAAGATTATTTTTCAATTGAATGGTAGCTTTTTATTGATGTTTAAAACATAAACACACACACACACACACACACACACACACACACACACGCAGAAAGAAAATTGATTTTTAGGACTTCTAATAACTGAATTAACAAATGAATTTGACTCAGTCAAATTCAAGAATTGCTTGACAGCGTGACCTGGTGTAGTATCGATAAACTTTAAAATATCTCCATGATCAGCATCATGAGTAAAGCTTTTCTTTGTATTTCGCCTTTCATGCCCTAAATGAACCTAATTATATGTAGAACAATATTTCAATAACATCCTCCGTAAAAATAATGATACCAAATATTTTAAGAATGAAACCTCTGGTAAAAAAGTTAAAAGAAAATTTCATACATAAAAACAATCCAAATAAAAAAATTTTTCATTTCAAACAAACGAAAATGCATTTTCGAGGGAATAAAATCGTGTATTAATAAACTCAAACGTCTTTTTTTCGGTAACATTAACAGTAAATCATACCCCGAAATAATTTTAAGTAAGAACCTCTAGAATCATAAAAACAATCCAGATAAAACTTTTATTTCAAACTAATTTTAAAGATCAAAATCTAATTTTATTTCTTTTAATGTCTTCAGTAAATCCTCCAACCTCTTCTTTCTTTCTCCCATCAATACTTTCTTTCCTTTCTTTCTTCTTATCATGCGTCCTACTACTACTTTTATTTCTGCTAATTGTGATTTTTACTGAATTGCGCACGCCTTTTATTATACATCTGTGTATATCCTTGAAAACCACCAAACTTGAAACATTCTTGTTTACCATGAACTGATTCTATTTTTAGATTTCTAAGAACTGCGATTAACTTAACATATCTATCTTTAGATCACCTTGAACAGCTCTAAAATTTCCTGCCAAAAGTTTGAACTGTCTCCAAGAGCTCCAAACATGATGACATATTTATTGTTAGCTATATTCTTATATCCTCTGATTCTATTGTTAGATTTCTAAGAATTGCAATATCATGACCTTGACATATTTATTTTTAGATCACCTTGAACAGCTCCAAAAATTTCCCGCCAAAAGTTTGAACTGGCTCCAAGAGCTCTAAACATTCTCTCTCTCTCCACACATTCTCTTTCACTCAAAACATTCGCTCTCTCACTCGCACACTTCGCCATATTCTCCATATACAAAGCATTAGGCGAGTGACCTTAAACTGGTCCAGAACCTACCCTATATCACTACTTACCATAACTACTTTACGTATATATTTTCTCTCGATAATGATACAAGTTAAATTGAAACCCGTTGAGAATTTTGTAACCTTTGTACAGAATTAACTAAAGTTTTGTTCGTTTGCTTATATATATATATATATATATATATATATATATATATATATATATATATATATATATATATGTAACAACCTTTTTTGTGGTTGTATAAAAAGTACATTAATCTAAGATCATTAATTTATTTGGCGTAAAATTAGAGGAATTTTTAAATATTTTCATATAAAATTGAAAATTGGCAACTTAAATTGCATTTTCAAGAACAAATCTTTTGTGAGTAATATTACGTAAATAGTTTAGTTCCCTCTCTTAAAAAAATTGGATTTATATTATTGTATTCGCGCAAGCGTGAAGATAAAATACATTTGAGTTATTCTGAAAGCTTTTCTTAATTTAGTTAATGCTGAATATTAACCGCAATCAGAATGATTTTTAATTAATTTTTTATATTCGTGCCATCAAGAATTTTGGTGGTAAGTAAAATTTTTAATTCAGTATAGTTTAAACTAAGCATTTGTTTGATTTTTTAGGCACGTTAGGTGGCACGTTATGGCACATTAATTTGAACGTTAATTTACACTACGTTAATTTGATCGTTGATTTGCACTTTTCAAGTATGCATTTTTTTTAAATAATTACCTGGTATACTTGATAATTTTTAATGGCAAGTTTCTCTTCATTCAAATAACAAGAATACAATAAGTATTGGATTGAAAATTTCTACAAAAACAAGCTGACCGTTCCTTATCCATATTAAACACTGGAAGCTGTCGTTTGAAAAATTGTTAGACAGAGGTATTTATAAAGTGGTGAATTTTTAGTTTTAAGCTTAGTTTTAAGAAAAACCTTTTTCTTTCCTCTCCTTATTAACCATAAATTTAGTAAATAAATTTAATTGTATATTGATTTTTGTTATTACTAGAAAGCTTTTAACTTTCATCAAATAGGTTTTGTTATTCAGTCAAAATAACATGGTGCCGAGAATTCATTTAATTCTATTTTCTAATTAATACATAATTTTTAAATAGGCATAAGTAAAATAATAAAGCTATTGAAACGCAGGCAGTATTTCAGGTGCGTAAATTGAACCCTCCTTATCTTAATCTACCACTGAGCCAGAGGCACATTATTTAAATAACATTATTTTAATCTTCCGTTTGTAATGTTTAATGTTTATACGTTAACAATTCAATTTATTGTTATAATTTGGCGCCCAACGTGGGGCCAGAAAAGGGTTATGCTGATGTTTCAATGCTAGTTATTAATACTTACTTGTGTTTATATTTTTTAATTGATTTTATGTTAAGAGTAGACCGAATTTTAAGGAGTGTTACAATTTAGGTTACGCTTGGTTTTTTTTGTGTTTATATAAGGAACTTTATTGAGTGTGTTATATAATATGTTACAATGTCAACTGTAAATTATTTAGTTGATGTTCTTTATAGTGACGAATTATTAATTGAACTACAATTTCGCAATGTAAGTGGAGCAGAACGATTAATTGTGGATGAGAAGCGTAAAATTTTAAGACGTTTGTTAAATGCCGAGAAAATCAATCCAAATTTACTTGATTCATACCCAAAGTGCGATATTAATCAAACAGTAGAATTGGAATTATTGAAGGAAAAGTTAAATCATATTCAGTCTTCAATTAAACTTTTAAACATAAGCCATCGAAATCAGAATATCTTAGATTACACACACGATTATTACATATTTTGAAACGTTTGAATTACATAACTTTTGATGATGAATTTTATATTTACATGACCAATTGTTGACTTTATGTAATGAATCGTTAGAATTAATAGAATCTATTAATGAAAATATTGAATTAAATAATGATGTTACAAATTTAGATACTTCTAATATTTCGATGTCACAAATGATCCTGTTAATACTTCAGTTAATATTCCAACTGAAGATTTTTCCAAATTAATAGATAACTTGCAAATTTCAAAGGTTCTGTTCCTGTTTATAAATTAAATTTAAAATTTAATGGTAGTGAGAAAGAAGTTTTTACTTTTATTCAAAGATGTGAGGAGCTAATGATTGCTCGAAATATTTCTAGGAAGGAAATGCTTTTATCAGGTGTTGATTTATTTGCAGGAAAGGTTTGGTTTGGTATAGGGCAGTTAAACCGTTTTTGCATACTTGGGACGATCTTATTACTAAATTAAAAGCGACTTTTTACCGGAAGGACATGACGAAGTTTTGTTAGATGATATTAAAATCGTAAACAGGCTTTTGATGAAATTCCAACCCTTTTTATTTCTGAAATGGTTAATTTATTTTCTCAATTAGAGATTCCTCCTTCGGAAGGTGAACAATTAAGGATTATAATGAAAATTTACAACCTTGGTTTGCTACTCAATTAGCCCTTGTTAGTGTTAATGATATTTTCATTTAGTAGATTTGTGTAAAAATTACAACAAGTGAAAGCTCAGAATTCTAATTCAAATTTAATTTTATTCAGATTCGCAAAGACAATCTGATTATAAGCCTTCTTCGGCGGTGAAACAAAATATTAAACCTAAAGTCCATTTTTCAGGTATTAAACCAAAAAATATTAATTCTACTTTTACAACTCCAAAAATTAATACAGCTAAGTCTTCAACAACATGCTTTAATTGTAGACAGTTGGGTCATACCTTTCACACCTGTGATAAGGGTGATGATAGAATCTTTTGTTTTAGATGTGGTTATTCCAATGTTATTTTTCTAATTGTCCGAGGTGTAAATTTCAAAAACTTGTAAATGGAAAGTGTTCCGTTAGTCGACACATTTCTTATGATTTTTCAGAGACTGACAAGCATGTTTTTAACGAGTGGTTGATTACTGTTAAGGAATTTTTTGGAACTTCGAAAAATTGTTCTAAATTTGTGAGAAGAATGATGATGTTAGACCTTTTATTAATGTAAGGATTTTAATGAGAATTTTATTGCTTTATTAGATAGTGGAGCTACCATAACAATTTTAGGTAAGCCTGCTTTGTATTTGATTGATAAATATGATTTAAAATTAAATAGAATTCGCCTTTTTCATCATTGGTTATTGCTGATGGTTCTTCACAATCCATTTTGGGAGTGTTGATTTATCTTTGACTATTAATGGTATTACTAAAACTATTTCTGTTATTGTTTCTGAATTTATTACTACTGCAATTACTTTGGGGTAGATTTTGTCGTTTATTTGAAATTAAAGCTGATTTTGGTGAAAATTCTTTGTTGCAAACTCTGCGGAGACAACTTTTTCTATGATTAAGAGTATTGATGATCTTAATAATAATCAAGTTTTGAATTAAATCAAGTTATTGACCTTTTAAAACCTTATCAACTCAAAGTTAGGTAAGACAAATAAAGTTTTTCATTCAATTAATACTGGTGATGCAGTACCAATTAAACAACGTTATTTTCCATTATCTCCTGCTATGTGGAGCATGCGAACAGAGAAATTGATGATATGTTAGAGCAAGGAATTATTAAACCCAGTTCTTCTCCTTGGAATTCTCCAATGGTTTTAGTTAAGAAGAAGACAGGTGATTTTAGAGTTTGTTTTGATGCTAAGAAATTAAATTCTGTTACAAAAAAAGATGCTTACCCCTTACCATTTTTAAACGATATTTTGGATAAATTAAGAGATGCTCGTTATTTAACTTCAATTGATTTAAAGAAAGCTTTTTGGCAAATTCCTTTAGACGTTGAGAGTTGTGAAAAAACTGCTTTTACTGTTCCACGTAGAGGATTATTTGAGTATACTGTTATGCCCATGGGACTTACAAATGCACCCAGTACATTACAGCGATTTATGGATTCCATTTTAGGACATGATTTATCTCAATCAGTTTTTGTTTATTAGATGATATTATTATTTTTCAGTACATTCAAGGAACATGTTGCGATTTTAAGGAAGTTTTAAAAGGCTTTATGATGCCCAATTGAATATTAATTTAGATAAATGTGAATTTTGTAAACCTCGATTATCATATTTAGGTTTTGTTATTGATAAGAATGGTCTTCACACCGATCCTTCAAAGGTGGAAGCTATTACTGAATTTCCTCAACCACATACTTTTACAGAAGTTAAACGTTTTATTGGAATGTGTTCTTGGTATAGACGTTTCATTCATGATTTTTCCACTATTTTAGCTCCGATTAATAATTTATTGAAAGGTAAGAAGAAATCTCAGAAAGTTTTATGGAATGACGAAGGAATGATTCATTTTAAAATTAAATCTTTATTAGTTGATGCTCCTATTTTAGCGAGCCCTGATTTTTCTAAAACATTTTATTTACAATGCGATGCATCCAATTGTGGAGTTGGATGTGTTAACACAAGGAGTCGGAGAGGAGGAAGTTGTTATTGCTATGGTTCTCGTACTTTGAACAAAGCCGAGCAAAATTATTCTATTACAGAACGTGAGTTACTTGCAGTTATTTTTGGTATTCAAAAGTTTAGACCTTATATTGAAGGTACCCATTTTAAAGTTATTACAGATCATCATTCATTGATTTGGCTCAATAATTTAAAAGATCCTTCTGGTAGATTAGCCAGTGGAGTGTTAAACTTCAACAATTTGATTTTGAAGTCATTCATCGTAAAGGTAAATTAAATGTAGTTCCTGATGCACTTTCTAGAGCACCTTTGGAAGTTAGTTCTTTAGAATTTTCTGTTGTCGATTTAGACGATTGGTATAAGAAAATGTTAGCCAACGTTTCTAAAAATCCTGAATTATTTCCTAATTGGAGAGTTGAAGATAATAAACTCTACAAATTTATTTCTAATGATTTAAACATCGAATCGAATTTAGTGGAATGGAAATTAGTTGTTCCGAAATCTTTAAGGAAAGATATTTTACGAAAATTTCATGATGATCCTACATCATCACATTTTGGTGTTTTAAAACTTTTTCAAAAATTAAAGAATTTTATTACTGGCCAAAAATGAAGTCAGATATTTCAAATATATTAGGAATTGCAATGTTTGTAACGAAGCAAGTCTTCACAATTTAATCATTATGGTTTTATGGGTAAAGAGAAAATGTTTCTTATCCTTTTCAATGTATTTCTATTGATTTAGTGGGTCCTTTTCCTAGATCGAAGAGTGGAAACACAGTTTTATTAGTTATTTGTGATTGGTTTACTAAATTTACTTTGATCCACCCTATGCGCAGTGCTACTGCTAAAAGAATTTGTCAATATATTGAGAATTATGTATTTCTAGTTTATGGTGTTCCTCAAATTTGTATGGTGGACAATGGTCCTCAATTTAAAAGTTCACAATTTAAAAATTTAATGAGTTCTTACAAAGTTCAATCCGTTTGGTTTAATGCAAGTTATCATCCACAAGTAAATTTTGTTGAGAGAGTTAATAAAGTAGTAGGTATTGCGATTAGATCTTATATTCAAGATGATCACAAGGATTGGGATGTTGAAATTCACAAAATTGCGCATGCTATTCGTAACGCTGTTCATGAGTCTACGAAATTTTCACCTTCCTTTTGGCGTTTGGTCGGACAGTTCCTATTTCTGGAGATTTTATGGTCGACTAAAGGATTTCAAAGAGGATGATTTATTTATTACTAACCGTGAACAATTAGTTCAAGATTTAAATGAACTTTCACCCATTTTTAAACATGTTAAACAAAATTTACATGCAGCTTACGAAAGAAATTCAAAATCTTACAATTTGCGACGTCGTCCGTTGAAATTAAACGTTGGCGATTTAGTTTGGAAAAGAATTTTACTTTATCTGATGCGACTAAAATTATAGTCAAAAGTTAGCTCCAAAATTTATTGAAGCGAAAGTTATTGAAGTGGTAGGTCCAACTACGTACCGATTGGCCACCCTATTGATAATAAACCCTTAGGTGTTTTTCATGTTAAGGATTTAAAACCTCATTAGTCCTTATTTTTTAGTATTCTTTTAATTATTTTTCTATTTTAGTATTTTTACATTCTGGTTTTCTTATTTATATTTTTAATTATTTTGATAATTTTTCAAAATAATTTTATTTTGTGCTTATTTCGCACATTATTTTATTTTATATTGTTGTGGCTTTGCAAACCACTTAATTATTTTTTTTACATTTGTTAGCATGATTTTTGCTACATTTGTTTACACGATGGTTGATATTTAGATCCCATTGTGTGATTGATTTAGCATGATGTTTGATATTTAGATCACATCGTGTTTATTTTCGACTTTGTGGGACATTAGTTCTCAGGCAGATTATCTTTCTTTATTGGATTTTCCATTTGCTATTGTTACAATAGTAAGATTGAAGATAACTATTTTGAGTTTACCTCTGATCGTTAATTTGACGTGTAAACTCTTTACGATTGATAAGAAAACTAGTAATGCTTCTATACATTTTTATTTTTGATTGATTTAATTATTTTATTTTTCCTGATTTTGTAGTGTTACTATTCTTGGACGGTGCTTGAGGACTTCGGTTCGCCTCGTGTCAACCTCGATTAGTTCACTTCCTGATTATGACGTTTTGGTAGTTTTAGGAGGGGTTGTTGTGTTCGTAAGAGTGCATCACCTTTCTCTTGCTATCTCACCTAGATTTCGATTTATTTATAAAACGTGCGTGTTAGTTAGGGTATGTTGAGTCTTGGACGATGACTGTGGAACAACATGAAACCTGAATCTCGTGAAGGGTAGAGTGGCCCTCTTGTTCTCCACGACGAAGCATCCTGAGCTAATTTGCCATGAAATAGTCGTATCTTGGATTTACCGATTTTGACTTACTTATCGAACGTGACTGTGGTAGTTGTGTTATGTACCTAGGAGGCTTGGTTTGAGACCACCGGGGTAGGGTAATTGAACCGCTCTCTCTCTACCTCAAATCTCGCGATTATTTATTGTTAGTCCACAAGGATTATATTTTTAATACTTATACTCTCGAGTAGAGTGGCGTTTAGCCTTGATTTTTATGAAGTTGCACGATGACCGTTTCCTGGTTCTCTGCCCACTGTCCCTTCAGGTCATGGTAGGTTACGGTTTCCGTTCGTTTTTACCTTAGAATCAAATTTTTTACCGGATACTCATTTTGCTCTCCTGATGGTGGTTTGCTTCACTAACCCCACCAGTTAAAGTTTTTGACTTTATTTAAGGTTTCGGGTCCTTGATTCTCGACTAGTGGCGTGTGCGGGTGGTAGCGCGTCATTAGCTTTTTGGTGTTGCGAGGGTCTTTCCTGACCGACGTCACCACATTTTCCGTACTTCTTCGTACATTTTCTTGTTATTTTTAAATATTGCTTATATTTTAATTAGCTTAACATTTTGTATTTTTTTAAATTTTAATATTTTTAATTCACTTAGTGTTTGGAATCTCCGCTTTGGTGATCTCCGAGTCCAAATTTTAGGAGGGGGTGTGTAACAACCTTTTTGTGGTTGTATAAAAAGTACATTAATCTAAGATCATTAATTTATTTGGCGTAAAATTAGAGGAATTTTTAAATATTTTTATATAAAATTGAAAATTGGCAACTTAAATTGCATTTTCAAGAACAAATCTTTTGTGAGTAATATTACGTAAATAGTTTAGTTCCCTCTCTTAAAAAAAATTGGATTTATATTATTGTATTCGCGCAAGCGTGAAGATAAAATACATTTGAGTTATTCTGAAAGCTTTTCTAATTTAGTTAATGCTGAATATTAACCGCAATCAGAATGATTTTAATTAATTTTTATATTCGTGCCATCAAGAATTTTGGTGGTAAGTAAAATTTTTAATTCAGTATAGTTTAAACTAAGCATTTGTTTGATTTTTAGGCACGTTAGGTGGCACGTTATGGCACATTAATTTGAACGTTAATTTACACTACGTTAATTTGATCGTTGATTTGCACTTTTCAAGTATGCATTTTTTTAAATAATTACTGGTATACTTGATAATTTTTAATGGCAAGTTTCTCTTCATTCAAATAACAAGAATACAATAAGTATTGGATTGAAAATTTCTACAAAAACAAGCTGACCGTTCCTTATCCATATTAAACACTGGAAGCTGTCGTTTGAAAAATTGTTAGACAGAGGTATTTATAAAGTGGTGAATTTTTTAGTTTTAAGCTTAGTTTTAAAAAACCTTTTTCTTTCCTCTCCTTATTAACCATAAATTTAGTAAATAAATTTAATTGTATATTGATTTTTGATTTCATCAAATAGGTTTTGTTATTCCAGTCAAAATAACATGGTGCCTGAGAATTCATTTAATTCTATTTTCTAATTAATACATAATTTTTAAATAGGCATAAATAAAATAATAAAGCTATTGAAACGCAGGCAGTATTTCAGGTGCGTAAATTGAACCTCCCTTATCTTAATCTACCACTGAGCCAGAGGCACATTATTTAAATAACATTATTTTAATCTTCCGTTTGTAATGTTTAATGTTTATACGTTAACAATTCAATTTATTGTTATATATATATATATATATATATATATATATATATATATATATATATATATATATATATATATATATATATATATATATTAAAACATTCTATCGAATCATCAAAATTAATCAGATAGTCCTGGAAAAGCGTTGCTTCTTTAAGGAAACAGCCCTCCCTTCGGAGTCGGGCTCTTTTAACTTTTAACCAACAGAGAAAACCAACTCGCGCAGTTTCCAGGCAACACCGCTTTTTCCCGGATTATCGATAATTTTGGACGCACTAGTGGTATTATATATGATAATGTTGCTTGTACGCTCCTTGAATTGAAGTACATAAAATTGCCAAAAGTACGGTCTTGAATTTGCTCACACCAAAGTTTTCCGCTGGATTCATTCTGTTTTTGACACATTTTGTATGCTTTGCCAACCTAAAAATTTTCGGAAAATGTTCCGTGAATTAATGGCTATAATAATATGGGAGATAATGACGTCGCGTTTCTTAATATGTCTATTAAAGAATCAAAATGGGCGCAAATTACAAAAAAATAAAGTTTCAACGTTTTTATGAAAATAAGTTACCTATGAAGTCTTTCGATTGGCGTTAAATAAGCTTTATTCCTTATAATAAAAAAAAGAACGGACCGAAAATGCATACTAAATATATAAAGAGCATATAAAACTAATGCGCTAATGTAGTTTTCTTGTCTTCGAAATTCATACTACGTTATTTAAAATTTTATTTTAATTCTGCTGTCGTCGGTACTCAAGTAAAAATTAATGCACAATGAATAAAATTCTGACCTTGTTTTTTATCACTCCATTTAACTCTCTTGAAGATTATACAAGAACTTAATTTAACTACTGTTCTACACAATTCAAATTGTGGCATTACTTTTTTTTCTTTGTCTTACAAATACAATGACCTCACAATTGTACTCCCTCAATTTAGGTTGTAGGAAAAATTTGATTACATTTGCAATCATGATGAGCTTCATGTAAAAGTGAAATAATTTTTACGGAAAAATTTAATTTTACACTCTTTTTAAGACTGTCTTTAGCATAAAAATAAACGAATTTCTTTTTTAAGCTCTCGTCGATTTACAATTTATATTGTAAGTACTAAAAAACGGTTATTTATTAAAAAAGCGATATTAATGTAAAATTTGAAATGCATTTATCCCTACAGAGTTTTCTAACTATTGTTGTTTCTGAAAAAAAGTAAACGATGAAAACAAGCAACATAATTATAAGTTTTTGTTTATGAACTCTAACAAAGTACAGGTCGTAGGTTCAAATCCTACTCGAGGTAAAATTTTTATTTATGTATTTAATAAAATTAATAATAATTTTTAAGCAACATAATGTTTCACGTCTTTCAAATAAATCATAAAACCTATTTAAAAATCCATGAATGGAAAAAACCAAAAATGACTATAAACACAAACAAATAAAAAAATCAAGAAAAGTGACGGACTTGATTTTTGAGATAACTTTAATGTTTTAATGTTGTTCAACACAGTGGGCCTTTTTGCCTTTCAAAAAACTTCTGCCAAATTAACTGCCATAATGCTTTTTCATAAACATAAATCCCCAATTAAAAATCCACAGTTTTGCACCCTAAAAACGACGCGCCTCTGGTTGTTACTTTTTTATTTTGAAATTCTATAAAAAAGGTTAGTTTGATTTTTTAATTTTCTAACTTTTTAAAACTTGAAGCAATGAATTTTTTTGTATTTTCTAAGCTCGTAAAGATGCCCCGCCACTGGTTGGATTTTGCTCATTAAGGAACTTGACCTAGATTTTATGGCAAAGAATGCTTGTACTAAATTTCATATCGATAGCTTTAATGGTTCAAAAAATATCGCGCACATACGAGGCATGTTTTTTAAGTAAGTACCGTTTTGCGATTCCGCCGCCGCAGCGCTACGGTCGGCGTTCCGCGCATGCGCGCTGGTTACCTACATCTCTTGTCTACGCACTGACACCATTACAGTCTGATTCTTCATTGTATACGTTGTTTACTGAGTGTTTAAGATGCCTCCGACAATCGTGAGTCCCGCCGATTGTGAAGTACGGGCTGTTATACGATTCCTTAGTGCTAAAGGCGTAAAACCGATCGATATTCATCGTGAGATCTGTGAAGTTTACGGACAAAACATCATGAGTGATGGAATGGTAAGGAAATGGGTGAGAGCATTTAAAGATGGCCGCACAAATGTGCATGATAAAGAACGGAGTGGGCGTCCTTCGGTCGTTAATGAAGATTTGGTGCAGAAAGTGGACGAAAAGGTGAGAGAAAACAGACGCTTTACAATTTCATCATTGTGCGACTGCTTTCCTCAATATTCTCGTAGTGTTTTGTATCGCATTGTGACCGAGAACTTGAATTACCGGAAATTGTGTTCACGTTGGGTTCCAAAAATGTTGACGGATTTGCACAAAACCCAACGTTTAGGCAGTGCATTGACTTTCCTTGAGCGGTACCACAATGAAGGTGAAGATTTTTTAGACCAAATTGTTACTGGTGACGAAACATGGGTGGCCTACGTCACACCAGAATCGAAACAACAATCCATGGAATGGCGACATTCATCATCACCCAAAAAAGTGAAGTTTAAGCAAACAATTTCTGCCCAGAAAATCATGTGCATCATGGGACAGAAAAGGAGTATTGCTAGTGGAGTTTCTGCCTCGTAATGAGACAATCAATGCAGCGTCTTATTGTGAGACATTGAACAATTTGCGTCGTGCAATCCAGAACAAAAGACGTGGCAAGTTGAGTAAGGGTATCGTTTTGCTGCATGACAATGCCCGTCCACATGTGGCTAATCGGACCAAAGATCTCATCAAATCTTTTAAATGGGAAACTCTAGATCATCCTCCATACAGCCCTGATCTGGCGCCCAGCGACTACCATTTGTTCCTGACTTGAAGAAACACCTGGGTGGTCAGCGTCTTCAAGACGATAACGAAGTCAAAACATTTGTGATACAGTGGTTAACAAGTCAGGCGGCAGAATTTTATGAGGAGGGTATTCAAAAACTGGTGCCACGTTATGACAAGTGCCTCAATATTCATGGAAATTATGTAGAAAAGTAGATTAAGGTACAGGCTTTGATGTAAAAATAAAATTATTGCGATATCTTTGCACGTGTTTTTTTAATTCCAAAACGGTACTTACTTAAAAAACATGCCTCGTACATACAGACACAGCAGACACACACACACCCGCACGCACACCCACGCACGTACAAACGCGCACGCTCAGGCACCTACGCAATCACGCACGCACGCTCGCCCGCTTACCTGCTTCATTATTCAGATGTTGATACAATTGAACTAAAATTTAAATGCTACCTTAGGAATTTTTTTCCGCTAAATTACGCGTCGTATCAAAAAAATTCATAGTACATAATTAACCGATATATTTAAAGACTATATCTAGGTGTTTTTTTTTCTTTGAAATATACAGCTATTTTAGTAAAAAATCAAAAACTGTCCCAAATAAACTACCCTCTCCCAAAATCTAACCAGCTCCAAGCGAAATGAAATCAAGTTTAAATACGAAATTGTAGGTACGTAGGTGTTTTTCTACACAGACAGACGGACGTCATGGCCGATCTTGGCGATACTTGCCCAAAAGTTGTAAAATGAGCTAATAAGTCAATTTATCGATAGTGAAAAAAAAGCCGATTGCATAATTCAACACCTACATATGTATAAGTAGGTTGGAAGGTAAAAATTGAAGGTGGAATTTTTTCAGTCTCCGGGATGGTAGTAGAAAAACTCGTACCATCTTTTTTCTTATTATTGACTCGCCCTGTGTGTTAGTCACACAATGGTATAGAAAGTGCTTACACTCTAATGAAAAACGCTGCTTTTACTAGCATTTTGTTTTTTATTCATTGATTTACCTCTGACTCACAGCATTTTTGATTAAATCTTACATATTACTAACTTTATGAATGTATCGAGAAACAGTTAACTAGTGAAATAAACTTGTAGCAATTTTAAGAAACAAATCATGCCACAGTTCCAATATTATTTTTCAAATTTGTATTAAACACAAAATTATAAACCGGGATTACTGCTTAATACCGTGTATTGCCTCCCCTAGCAACTCTATTCTACTCGCCATACTACAAATTAGGTTTCTATTGGTATACCATCCCATTTTTCTACTAATTGATCTGCCTTTCTCCATAATTCTTCCCAAAAATGTTCTATAGTGTTCATATTGGAACTTCTCGCAGGCTACAGTAATGTGGTCATACCCGTAACTTCTAAGAAGTTTCATACTGTTATTGCGGTGTGTGGTCGGGCATTATTCTGTATATAATATTATTGCCCACTAACTGTGCATGAAGTAAGACGGTGTAGAATGTCAATGCAGATTTGGGCTGTCATCAATCGCTTCATCGGAAAAACATGAAGGAATGTCTTTCCATTCATTGAAATCTCTCTACACCATAACCGACCCACCATTAAAATTTTCGAATTCTGTTATTAAATTCTGATTAAACCTTTGACCACTCTCCACATTATTTTTCTTTCATCCACCCTTTTAAGTCAAAACCTTGACTCACCCGTAAATAACACATCCGACTATTCTCCATAATTTTTAACGAAATTTCTTCTAGCAGTACGATGTCTCGGAAATAATTTAGGACCTTTCGTTGGTCTCCTAGCTTTTAAATTATCTGCTTTTAGACGTCCACTACTGTGTGCTTACTTAATCCAACAGCACGAATTTGATTAAGATCTTAATGTTTAACGCAGTGTTTCATCGATTCCATAAAATTCGCAATCTGAAGAAGCAGTCATCTTCCGAACAGTACTTCCTGTTTGTTCGTACTGGAGGATAACTGGACGAGCAGTTGCTTTATGGACTCCCAACATACGTTTACAAAGCACATCGTTCACTAAAGCAATCTTCCTACTTGTTTAGGATTTATTTGTGGCATCTTATGTAATTTTAGGCACTAAACCTTTTTTTATTAATTAATTAATTACACAATGACAAGGGATCAAATATAGAGTCCTACAACAAATTCATTGCTATGGTAACGGCAATTGTTTTACAAAGTGATCCTACAATAACATAAATGTGTGGGGTAAACGGGTAACTCGGACAAATTTAGAGATAAATCGATGAATAAAAAACGGAATGCTTTTAAAAGAAGCGTCTCTCATATAGAGTGTAAGCATTTTCTATACTATTGCTTGATTAACACACAGGGTGAGCCAAAAATCAAGAAAAAAAAACATGGTTCGAGTTTTTCCACTACCATCGAGGAAGCTTTGAAACAAATTCCACCTCTTTAATTTTTTTTTGAAAGCTAAAAGTATTGACTATCAACGAACAAAGAAAAAATCGGTCCGCTGCACATTAAAGTTAGGTCAAAAATCAAGTGCGTCACTTTTTGTAGAACTGAGTGCATATTTTTGATGATCAAAATATTCCATCTAAACTCGATATGAATTAATGCCACGTATTAATACAATCAACTGAAGCAAATCAAAACGTAGTGAGCCTTTTGGCTCTATCGAAAAAGAAAGTGGCTCTCTTATTTACACAAATAAAAAATAGGTATTAACTACGTGGTACTTTATAAATATTTATAAATTTATATTAGGAGCGTTGTATATTATATATTATGTAGCATTAATATATAAAATTTTATCAAATTTGTGTTCAGCTTACTGACGTACTGTAGTATTGCTTTGATATAGCTTCGTTATCATGGTGCTTGTATAAATCTTAAGACTACTTTATTTTGCTACTTTTAGACTAAATATCAAATAAATCTTAGAGTTCCTATAATGAACAATTTTAATGTAACCCATCGTGTCTGCAATAATACCGATTCTAAACCATCTGGGGTATTTAGTATGGTTAAAAGAGGTAATCACAAATTAACACCATAAAATTCAATTAATTGTTCGTCTATTATATCTAAATATATCACCAAAAAAAGCACACAAATACATCGATTTATTTACACTCGTTTCGGTTTGATTTAAAATCTTAATTCTAGAAAACAGGAACATAAAATGGTCAACCTTGTAAGCTTACCTTTGATTTTAAACTACGGAAATAGAATTATCTAAATGTAAATAATATCAAAACAATACGTAACCAATTGGTCACTAAAAATCAATTTTACCATGCGAAATGTTCATATACATAAATTTGCAGTACATTTAATTAAATAATAAAAAAGCAAAATACCAAAGATATCGCAAATAAAATCAGTTCGTCAACCTTTAAATTGAAACGACGTGAAAGCATCAAATTCCTCAAAATAACACCAAAACAAACGACTGTCGCTCGTCAAGCAATAATTTCACCAAGTTATGATAAAGCATTCACAAGCATTCACAATAACGTACAATATTGGGTTCCCTTCTCCACCGTTCAGCAACGAAAGCAAAGGGACGGCTCCAGGATACCCACTGATGGTCTCGATCGGCAAACCAATACGGTAATTGTCCAGTTTTAATTTCGATAGCGATACGTTTATCTTAATTGGTCAGGACGTTACATGGTTCATGTGCACAAGACGAGTAGCTTTTACACAGGAGATATTTACACACTTGACTGTTGAATTAAATCGGTAGCTCTATTTACAAGTCTGCTTAATTATTAAAATGAAAAAAGGCCTATTTACAAATTATTTACAGTAAGACTTTCGTCTGATGCAGTTGATTTTCTTTTACGGGGGAAACAGAACGTTGTTCCTTCACAATGGTTTCATTTGGTAATATAAATCCGCTTTAAGCGCGACCTCGAACCACCACTAAAATGCACTTAAATTATCACGAAACTTAGTGAAATGTTCATAAATTGACCCCACGGTCCATAACTTCAAAACAAATAACCAGGAGGGATGAACGTCTACACAAATATCCACCAAACGGGTGCTTTTAGTTGCAAACAACCTCTCCAAAGTTTGGTCCTCCAGGTATTCGAAAAGGCATGCCCCCAAAGCTCACATCTCTTACTCACGAAAGTCAGATCGAGAATCCCCGCGCAATTAACCGCTCAAAAACAGCTTCTTCCCCTCTCCGTAATATTGCACCATCGTTGTCCTCAACATGATAAAACTGCTGACTCTGCTACTTGTAAATTGGCAACCACAGATTTATTCCTTAAACGATGATGATAATTATTTATACACTGATGGACTGACATACTATATTCCGGCAGAAAAACGGCGTCAATTTTTAAACGCGACAAATAAAATTAACATCAACAGCCCCTGCTTAAACAAGCAAACCAAAGAATGATCTCATCCTACAATTCAAATGCGAACTTTTCTTATCTACAACTGCATTTTATTCTAACGAAACCTTTTATAAAAATATACAGGAAAACTAATTCAGATTCAACTTTAAAATTTCCTATTTCCAATTAATTAATCCACAAAATATATAATTCCCAATTTCAGAAATCAAATCTTAATTGCCATACGAAAAGTTTAATTCGAAAATCAAACAATCTATTGTTACCTTCACTTGAACATTGATGAACACAAAAAAACAACAAGCTTCGTTATCGTAAATTGATTCACTAGCAAAAAAAGAATAAACGAAAAAAAAATACGTACATATATACAGGGAGTTCAAATACACATGACACAACGCTCGACGTTCACATTAGTCACTCTGTACTTCGCAAACGGTTCATCGTGCGTGAAAAATAAATAGGACCATTTTTGTAGATAATTTCATGAACTTTCTTTCTTGTAACTACCTCAATTGATCTTCGAAAAAAACTGACTTTTGTGACGTTTGACCTTGAATAATTTTTTAAGCCTGGCTGCTATCGTTATCTATTTTTAATATGTTGTTTAAAACAAAAAAATTGCTGCCACCATTTTTTTTCACTGAAAAACTAAGATGACTGGACTACGTCTAATTATTTGTTTATGCACCCAGTGCATGTGTGCTAAAGGTTCCTTAACATCCATCCAGACACGCATGTTAAGTTGGGTTTAACATGTCACTGAACGATAAAACAAGTTAACAGTTCTGAAAATATCTCCAAATAGAAGGTAGCGTAGAAAACGCGACAATTTACTTAGTGTAATAACATGGTGGATTTAGATATCAGAAGCCAAAAAGTACGCCAAAGATGAAAAAAAGGCGAAGACGCTAACGGAAGCGTGAAAAAAGACAAAACAAATTAATAGGGTTAGTAACTGGTAGAAAACCAAATATAAAGGAAAAATCGAAAACTGTTAATATAATAATCAATCAACAGTTGACGAATCAGAAATTCCATCCAGAAGACTTATGAAAGTGATAGTAAAAGTGATGATCGGATGAAATACCTTTCTTATGTTCAATCGATTCATAAAATGACATTGTGGATACTTAGATTATTGTTTGCTACGACAGAAAGCATGGTTAATGAAAACAAAATCTAATTATGTTTTAGTTAGTGCAATAGAAAAAGAGTGGAACGGATTGGAAATGGTCAAATCCCAATGATCAAATGTGGTATAAAACCAGAAGTTACGGAAAAAATTGATTCTCGAATTAAATAAAATCGCATGGAGCTTACTTTGTACAAGAAATGGACAAATACCTATCATATTTATTAAAAAGTAAGTTTTGCAATAAATATTTTTTCCCATTAATTTCTTTCTGCTGGCAGTTTTCACTGTAAGAGTGCAAAATAATAATTTATATCACAAGAGCGGAAAGCGTGTTATAGCCTTCTACGAATGTATGAATGCAATATTGCCAATTTAAATTACATTTACAAATGTAAGTTTAAACAAAGTACTTTTTCGTTCGATCAGCCGCATTTCTCAATTTACTGTGGCTCTGTTTAGAACGGTAGGTGGACTTTACCTAACATTATTGATTGATATGGTGATTAAATGCAAACATGGCCGGTAAGTGATTTACTTACCGTTCTAGACACTAAGTAAAAATAAGGAGAAATTATTTATTTATTAATAATAAAATTGAAAACACAGATATTTAAGCTATGAAAATACGTTGGTATGCCGGTGTTTTGTGTTCTATGATTGGTGGTTGCAGAAAAAATTATTAAAACATTTTCTACTTCTAAGGACGATTAAATTAGAAGTACAGCCCTATTCTCTGTTCTTAACATGGGATACCACTCCACTTTTCGTTGAACTCGAAGAACACTTCTTTTTTAGAAAAAATAGCTGCAAGAAACATTCAGAATTCTTTCCGCAGATTGAATGTTGTTCTTCAAACACTCGTCAATCTACGTCTCTACTACTGTGGAGAATTTCGAACCTTCATGCCGTTTGATTCCTAAAATATCTACTCCACGGTTAACCAATAATGTGTATGTGGGTGTAACAAGTAATTTTATATATTTGGCAATCTTTTTCGGTCAACTGCCAATGGTGCCCTTTCCCACTTGCGGATACGTTTTGCACATATACAAAACAATCGCTTCAAATTCTCACCTTTTGGGTGCATCCTCAGATAATTTCGAATGAATTCCATATAATCGGTGGCACCATGTCTTCCCTTTGTATCAATGAATGTTCTGGAAACATTGTAGTGTTCCGTATTTTTACCTTTAGCAGTGTACCACGATCCCCGATGTCCGCAGAACTCATAATTCATCCTACCGACAAACGCCCGTTAAGCAAAGATGGAAATATTTACAAATAATAATGTTCTGCTTACCTTTAAATGTAAATGGGTTTCGTTCGGTACCTTATTAAAAAATATCTGAAATTCTTTTTTACTGAAGACACTTTATTGAACCGATGTCACGTGTTTTTTCTCTTAAGAGAACCGATTAAATTTAAATATTTTGAAATAGCAAGACATTCATTAAAAAAAAAGCATTGTCTTTATTATCGAATACTCTGCCCAAAGCTTCAAGGAGATCTGAATTTCTAGTGCATTTGGACAAAATACACCAACTATGTCTTCTCGTTAGTGTTAGCTCGCTTCTCCTCTTCTCCTCTTCACACCGTTTATCAAAGAAAGAATAAGTATTGTCGTATCGAAACTTTGTCAGTGAAGTTCAACCAACAGTCAATATCGGGGTCGAAATCGTCGTTTTCACTTTCAATGTCACGCATTTTAGATATGAGTACTGCTATTTTAGTATTAGTTTAGGTGCCTAAATTAGCTTCCTATTGGTCGAACAATAGTGTGTATTCCAACGAGATAGAATTAGTAAAGTTTTGTGACCGTTTTGAACTTCTTTTGAGCAACTGGTATTTCTCTGACAACAAAAATTCGGATACGGTAAGTAGACTTTAAAAAATCAAACCGCTTTTGCTTTTTGCAAAACATTAAAAACGAAAGGACACAAATTTGGGTTCAAGATTTTTAAAGCACACGCCAAGGAAGGGTATACTTATAATTTGAGCATATATTGCAGAACAGAAAAAATAACACTTCTGGCAGTGTGCCAACTGCTATTGTAATGGAACTCTGCAAAAATGTATTGGATAGTGGACGTACAATGTATGTAGGCAATTTCTACACAAGCCTTGAGCTTGCTTATAAATTATTAGATAAACAGATTCATCTAGTCGGAACCATAAGCAGGAACAAAAAAGGAAATCCAAAAAAAGGAGAAAGTTTTGCCAAGGAAAGTATTTCTGGAGTAGTTTTAATAAAATGGTGACCAAATAAAAGTGTACGCTTCTTGTCTCTGATGTAGCATAACATAGTATCGGACAATGCCCATCGAAATGCTGTTGGAATCGGCAACACTTTTATTTTATACAAGAAATTTACTGAACAAATATTAGCATAACGCAGTTAGGGAGGAGATTTACAAGGATTTGCTGCAAATAAGTGAAGCCTCCATCAAAAGAAAGACATTTTATAGAAGTAACCGTCGCAGGTGTAGAGCTTGCTATAAGAAGCTACCTGAAGAGCATGGTAGAAAATATGCAACTTCCGAGGTACCCCCTTCTCGCTATAAGCGTATTCTATGTAATAAGTTCTACTGTATACCTTGTTTTACTTCTGCTCATAATTGCACATTGTAACACTCACTTAGACCAGGTTAATAAAAGGAAATTGTTCTCTGAGCTATACACTTTTATTTCCCATAAGGTTACTAACCTAATGGGAAGCAAACCTGTGCAGCAAGGCTCTATGTGAAATCCTACTTGCGGAACAGAAGTGAGTGGCGATGCCATTATGCCTAGAAGTTGCGCGATTCACAGGTGCTTCACATGGCGGTCCACCTGTTAATACTGTTTGCTCCAAGTACTTTTTCTACAAGATCATGTAAATGCACATACCTACACCTCAAAGGAGTAAATTTTTTTTAATCATTAATATATCAAATTATGAGATGAGTTTTCATTGCACCCACAACGCTTTTTAAAATGGACTGGTGGGTTCCAATCGGCGGAAGAATCAGTTAATGTATGTCTAATAGAAACAGTTTAATTACAAAATCATCACTCTATGAAAAATATGCAATAAAGCTTCAACCTACTGTTTATTTTTGTGACTATGTGCAGTACTAAAAAGATAACCTTTGTCTCCTATTTTTTGAAATCATTAACAGAGATACCGTTACCAGGTCGACACTAGTTAGTTTAATTAAAGTCTAATTCATTACTTGCGACACTATAAGTGTTATCGAAACGTATAGAGCTTTTATAATCTATATTGAAATTTACTATTTTTATTTAATTTAGTCTAAAAGGTTAGTGTTTATTATTATGAGTTTAAGCGCGAAAGTTTACATTAGATGAATATAATGACGCCATTACCCAAGCCTGCAGGTGCATTTCTTTCAGTTATATAGGCCAAACATTGTTATCTGGTCTAGTTGTATCTAATTGCATCGCATGCGTTAATAAATTTAATTAACTATTAAAGTTTATGAGTATTCAGTTGAACACGAAACTATACTTGTAGCTTATAATATATGAAACTAAAGAGAGAACTAAATAAAAGTAACTCATTCTAGTAATTGAGTCTTATTTTAGGTAATAGGAGAATAAACTAAAAAAATCCATTACATTGTAATGAAATAAAGAAATAGGAAATGTAGTAGAAATTACAACACGCTATTTTAATATTTACTTTCTTATGCACGAAGCATCCATAAGTATTGTTTTCGTGAAAAATCGATCTCAAGTTTTCAACGGTTTTACACGTTTTTCAGACTTTAGAAAACCATCTAGTTCTTAAAATAACTTTTGTCCATATCTAAAAAACTCTAAACTTATAACAAACGCTATAAGTACTTCTTTAATGATAATTCAATTTCAGATAAGTTTCTCTTACAAAGTTATTAATATCGATCGCATTAAGCGTTAAACATCTTATGCAGGTAGTCATGTTAAAATAAATAACTTTAAATAGCTTTTATTTTCATATTTCGGGAATCGAAGGTAAAACCTCAGTATTTGATTAATTTAAATTTAAATAGAATAGGGCATCTTGTATTGAAGTGAAACCATAGATTACATATATTGTATTATAAAAACAGAAAATGTTTATTAAATAAAGAAATTTAGCCAAGTAGGTCGTATAGAATATAGATTACTTTTTCACAGTACATACATTTTTATACGTGTGTAATAATATGCACATGTGTAATACCGAGTGGACCGAACGTCTGGAAACGCTAAATTGTCTCGTAAATTGCTAGTCTGAATTGTATAAAATTTGGGATAAGCCTATTTTGGGATACGAAGATTCTAGATTTGACATTTGCAGTGTTGCCAAATTTGCTGTTTCTTTGATATTATTAGTCACTTTGGCTTTTTAAATGCATCACCCTGTATATGCAGTCATTATTGGAATCTCCTCCTCAATACGAGTTCAACCACATGTAACACATGATTCATTCAGAAGGTCTTAAATACATAAAACAGTGCAAAATATGTAGATTTGGAGAAATTTAAATGTTTAAATATAGAATGCTGTGATTTTGATTTGTTAACCATTTACATTATTAAATAAAACTGACAGTAGTTTGATGTGTTTTTAAAAGTTCTGCAAAGTGAATTGTTTCTCTAAAATGGTTGTTAATGAAAAAGAACGAATTACTGTTCTAATGATGAGCAGGTACGGCGACAGAAAAAGATCTTATGGTGAAATAGCCGACTTGTTCAACGATTCTTTCTCAAACCGTTCTCCTATGCATAAGGCGACGCTACAAAATACTGAAAAGCGCTCTGAGAACTCTGGAGGAGTAAAAGATAGATACCGACCAAGTAGACCAAAAACAGTTATAAATGACAACATAACTTTAGATATAATGCAGAGTTTCGTTGAAGATCCACATACATCCTCACGCCGGGTTGCACAATTACATGATATAGATCATTCTTCAGTCTTACGTGTATTACATTAGAATAAATTTCAACCATACAAAATTCATATATAGCAAGAATTAAGTGAAGATGACTTCGACCGTACATTAGAGTTTACTGAGGTAATGATGGGTAAAATTGAAAATGACGAAAATTTAGTTAATAACATATGTTTTTCAGACTACGCAACCTTTACACTGTGTGGGCGTGTGAATCCATATAATTTAAGGTACTGGACTGACGTAAATCACACTGGATGTGTGAAAATCGTACTCAAAGACCACAAAAATTAAATGTATGGTCAAGTATAGTGAATACTCAGTTAATTGAGCCGTTCTTTATCAAAGGAAATTTTAACGTCAGACATGTACGAAATGCTACTTAGAAATGAAATTGTACCTACACTGAGAAACTTGTTTGGAGTTAATTTTAATCAGATATGATTTCAGCAAGATGGAGGTCCAGCTCATTTTGGTATAAATGTTCGGCGTTATTAAGATGAGATATTTCCCGGACGATGGATTGGTAGACGAGATAGTATTGAATGGCCTCCACGTTCACCTGATTTCAATCCTAAAGATTAGTTTTATTGGGGATACTTGAAAAATTCAGCTTACAAAAACCAGCAAATCTTGCAGAGCTAAGGCAACGAATTATCGATGAATCTCGAGTAATTTCTAGGCAATCATTGAGAAACGGGGTAGTCACGTTCTACCATCGATTAGGATACTGTCAACTCACAAATGGAGCACATTTTTAAAAATATTGTAATCTTTCAATTGTTACGTTTTAATGTAGTTAAAAATAATTTGTATTAAAACATTTATTGAGACAATTAGGCGTTGCCAGACTTCTGTTTTATGTATTTAAGATCTTCTAGACTACATAAAATCATGTATTACATATGGTTGAACTCGTATTGAAGAGAAGATTCCAATAATGACGGCATATACAGGGTGGTGTATTAAAAAAACCAAAATGATTAATAGTATCAGAGAAACGGCAAACCTGGCAACATTGCAAATGTCAAATCTGGAATCTCCGTATCCCAAAATAGGCTTATGCCAAATTTTGCACAATTCGGACTAAAAATTTACGAGATAATTAGGCGTTTCCAGACTTTTGGTCAACTCTGTATAATATGAATGAAAAATATCCGCATCGTGACTGTTAACTCTTGTACCTATTTGCTACTATATCAAGATATACATATAAAGAAATTATGGGTGGGTGGGTGGGTGGGTGGGTGTGTGTGTGTGGGTGGGTGGGTGGGTGCGTGCGTGCGTGCGCGCGTGCGTGCGTGCGTGCGTGGGTGGGTGCGTGCGTGCGTGCGTGCGTGCGTGGTTGACAATCTTGCGGCGTAACGGAAGAAGATGAATTAATTTGTTCATCTCGTTTTGAGCTGGGTCCAGGGTCAGGATTCTTGTACGGATCATTTGTTTCGCTTGAATCGTTTTCTGCTTTGTTGGTTACGTCTGTCGATAAATCAGTTACGTTACATGAACTGGATCCTGGAACCATATCTTCAGCTTCATCAAGGTCACTAGGTATTTGGTCCGTTACGTCAGCTGCTAAAAAGTCGACATCTGAAAAAGATTCTGGATCAAATGGAAATATGCCAGTTTTGCGGAACCCGTTTATTCCATTTGTTGGTATACAACCACTTTTATTACACGCAAAAATGGTGCCTAGAGGAGCCCCGTCTGTCAATTCGGCCTGCATTTGCTTTCTATTGAAAATAAGCATTGGTGGGAGAAAACTTCCTGTAGCTGACACACAAACTACCGCTGTTGTCGAAATTCCGCGCTCCGCTGATGTTACTCTCGCAACTTGTTTGGAACCTTTTTTTGCTAATATTCTTGAATTTCGAAGTCTCGTCTACGTTGAAAATTCGGTGAACGGCATAATTATTATCACAACCGGTTTGATGAAGGCTCTTGCTCTAGCAGCTGAGGTTGCTTCAGGACACCTCAGAGAAATCTCGGGATGTCTTCTTCTAAAACCGCTCAACCAATCTTTACTAGCAGTTGTTCCGACATGGGAAAATTTGTGAGGAAGTTTGTTTTTTCAGCAAGTTAATACGCTAATTGTCGCAAATCACGAGTGGTTATTCCATACATTCTACTTTCAAAATCAAGGATAAGCTTTATTAATTCTTGCTCTTATTATAGCGAAACTATAGGGTGACAAGCTTCCAAGTGATTTCTTCTTTAGCTTTGCTATCTTATTTTTGTCCGTTACACACCGCTTGAGCGACATTCTAGGCACATTGCAGATTCTCGCAGCGGTTTTCACAGGAATTCCTCGATTAACTTCTTCTATGGTACTTTTCATATGCACAGCATCCCAATTTTGCCTAGTGATTATTCGCTTATACGTTCGTGGCATCATGTAAGAAAACAGTAAAAACGAATTGAAAAATGAAAATCATTATTTAAAACATTTTTCGAAAACTAAGAGGTAAAATGATCCCCTTCTCATTTTACCCCAAAGGGACATGCATCGCCTTTTCTTAATTATAAATTTAATTGCATGTATTAATTCAAAACGAATACCACAAATCAACTCAGCAACTCTTCCTCGATAAAACACGGTAAGAAAAATATCGGTCATTCACGTCGTTTGGAAAAATTACGTAACAACCCAAATACCTTACCTTATATCATCAATGTAAAAAACATAAGTTCACTCCTCACTTGTCGGATTCGAACTGAATCGTGTTTCCTAAAGGAAAAAGGTAAGGGTCGCGTATTTCATTCCCTCCCTAAGGGGCAGGGCGGGCTGCTCGGGCTTTCCGAGCTCCTTCAGTCATAATCATGGATTCCCAGCATACATACATACATTACGTATATGTGAATGGTGAGATTAATGATGGGTGGGGTGAGGATCGGATCGAAAGGAACGGGGTTAGGGTTCTGAGGGGGAAAATACTACCCCAGCATTCACCTAAGTAGCCGCACATGGTGTGCATATACGCAGTGACCATGCCGCTACATGTGTATGAGGAAACCCCCTGAAAAAAACTCATACAAGGTAGACGGTAACGGGAATCGAACCCATTACCTCCCGAGTGCTAAGTCAGGTCGTGTCATCCACTACGCTACCAGCTCGATTATCGTGTTTCCGATCGTTGTCTATTAATAACCGTTGCGTCTAGTGCACTGTTCCACCCCATATTTACGTTAAAATCTCACATGTTGAATAAATCATTTCAAAATAGATTAGTCTTCTGTAATTCATTATTTAATTTACCTACTTTATCTATCAGATTCCCAGTAGGTACTTAAATTTTGTCAATGTTCGTTTTACTTCATTAATCTGAGCCCGATACCTTTATTAAAAACTTTTAACATCAAATAAATAAGTAATTTTAACTCACAAGTATTTCTTTATACATAAGTAAACAACCCGCCATTTTAAATTAAATTTAGAAGTTAGACTGCCTCATTTACCAAAATGACAAGCGGGCAGAGTACCATCCAGGGATGCCAGAATAAATAATTGTTTATTACATTTTAATATCGTATTCAGTTACTCACGCCCATTTCGTCTAAGTTAGCCGCGGGCATATTACCTATTAAATTGGTCTCACAAAACATTTTATGATCCCTTAATCTCAGTAATAAGAATCCTATAGTTAAAAGAGCAAGGTTAGTTGTACCTGGTTTCTAACAAAGTGTAAGTGCGGAAGTGTTTGCTAAATTAATAATTGTAAAACTTTTAATATCTTTCTATGTTGAATATGACATTAGCTCTGAAGGTCCACATGTAAATAATGACAATTTAGTACGCAAACCTAAAAAAGAATTTTATGACCTAAAACAGGCTCCAAAATATTGGCAGGGATTGCAAGATAAAATGAGAAATAATTTAGGTTTTCAGAGATTTGAAAAAGTCCCTTGTTACTTACTTACTTACTTAACCTTCACGCCATTCCCATGCGGGGTAGGCAAAACAATCCCTGTCTCTTATTTGTTTTTCATTCACAATCTTTCTTCATGCTTTCCTATCTCCGCATACCTCCCTAGCTTCTGCAAGATTCATACATAGTCTCTGACATGCCCTTTTATTTTTAAAACTCATCTTTCTTTCCTTTATCATAGATTCTACTACATTCAAGCAAGTTTTACGCGGCCTACTAGGCCCGGCCTTTCCCCTAACCTCACCCACATATATTTGTTTCGTTAATCTTGCGTTGTTCATTCTCTTAATGTGACCAAACCAACGTAATGTACAACTTTTGTATCTATCCATCATCGTCTTTTCCTCACCACAACCCGTCATTATGCATTCATTTTTTATCTTGTCCCTTCTCGTTTTACTACATGCGCTTCTCAGAAATCTCATACACACGGCATTTATTTTTCTTTCGTGCTTTTTTTGACATACCCATGTCTCACTTCCATACAGTACTGATGGGACGAATACGCCATTATAGATTGATCGTTTCACAGCTAGGCTCATACTTTCATTTCTCATTATCGTCCACATACTTCCAATCACTTTCCTTCCAGCATTGATCCCTCGTCCAATCTCGCTCTCAATTGTACCATCTGCAGTAAACATTCTACCGAGATATACCAGCTCGTCCACTTGCTCCACAATTTCATCTTGCAGAGTAAATACTCAACTCTCCTTCCCACCTTCCCATGCTCTCACACACTATCAAACTTCCTCAGAGCGGTTTGCAGCTCATCCGCACTATCACTTAATAAGACAGTCATTTGCATACACCACAAGTCGTACATTTACGTCACCAACCATTACACCATTTGTATGGGTACATGCTTGTCTAAGACATTTATCCATGTATACATTGAACAACCACGGTGACATCACACAGCCTTGTCGCACTCCTTGCTCAATATTAAAGTAGTCACTCACACCTCCCCTCGCCCTAACACATGCCAGACTACCGTTTTTTCCCACAGCTTCTCCCTATTCACTCTGTCATGTGCTTTCTCCAGATTTACAAACGCACAGTATATCTTCCTTTTTACCTTTAAACACTTTTCGATCACCTGCTGGAGAGCAACCATCTGATCGACACATCCTCTCCCTGGCATGAAGCCACCTTGCACATCTCACATCTTAGTTTGTGTAGTTTATCGTACTCTATCAATCAGTATTCTCCCAAATACTTTACCAGGCACGCTGAGCAAGCTTATTCCTCTGTAGTTCTTACAATCACTCTTGTTCCCCTTACCCTTATACAATGGTACAATGATCGCGTTCTTCCAATCCCTCGGCACTTTTCCACACATAAGGCATACATTGAATAATTGACACAATCTTCGTATAAGCTTTGCACCACCATACTTGAGCATTTCACCAGTGATTTCATCTACGCCTGCTCCCTTGCCGTTTTTCAACCTTCCTACCGTTTTCTCTACCTCATTTATTCCAATATCCTTCTCAGTTTCATTCATCATTTCTTCTATATTCTGCTTATTTAACCCTTCAGTCTTACTTTCCTCACTACTGTAAGTACAGCTTTCCGAAATATTCTTGCCAGCATTTCCTCACTTCACAATCGTCCCATACTATTTCGTTTCTAGTATTCATCAATCCTGCAGCATTCTGTTTTGGGCCACGTTTTGTATTTTTGACCCATTTCCAAAATAGTTTTTTGTTTCCCTCAAAATCATTCTGCATTTTCTCTCCTTTCACAGCCATCACTTCCTCTTTACTTATTCTCACTGCCTCCTTCGCTTCTTTGTTTGTGTTTCAAATGGCTTAAGCTTTGATTAATTAGTTTAACTTGATGATTTGATTTCACTTGCAAAAAATAAAGAGGATATTGATAAAAAAAGCAAAATTAGCACGTTTTAAAAGGACGGACATAACGTCAACTTTCACCATTATTAGTCTTTAATGGGTATATTTTTATATTTATATTTTATACAAGTCTATACGTTTCGATAACAGTTCGTATTATCTTAAAGGATTTTAAGATGTCAGAACAAATTTATTAAACAAAGGAGTTTAATAACTAATTCAAATTTGACGTAAAATATAATCCCTACAGTACCACTTCAATACATTTCTTTCCAGTGAGGCTTACATACACACGTAAAGTTAGCACAGCCATTGCAGCACAATTGTTTGAAACTCATACCATAATTTGGTGCTAATTTAGTTCAAATTTGGTGCTGGTTTGTTACCACAAAAAAAATTTGGTTAACAAAAAGTTAAGCGCCTGCTTAACATAAACTTAACACAGCAAATGCACAAGTAGTTAGCTATCAATTGTAACGAAATCATTTGCGTGTCATAATTTGGTGCTTAGTTGGTGCTACTTTGCTACCTTAAACTGAAATTTGTTGCTCGTATTTTTTATAATATTTTTGGGCTTCAACTTTATGAAAATCACAAAAACCCTATAACGAAGCATGCTTTTAGGATTATTGATATGTTATCATTTGGTGCTAATTTCGTGCGATTTTACTACCCCAAAATAAAATGTATTGTCCGTATTTTTCATAAAATGTTTGGGCTAAATGTTATGAAGATCACGAAAACCTTATAACAAAACATAGTATCAGGATGATTGATATATTATAATTTTGTTTTAATTTGGTGCTACTTTGTTACCCTGAAATAAAATTTGTTGCTCGTATTTTTCGGCAAAAATTTTATGGAAATCACGAAAACCACATAACTATGCATGATATCTGGATGATTGATGTACCATAATTTGGTGCTGTACTTTAACTTTAAAATGGCATTTCAGGGTCACATTTTTTATAAAATGTGTTGTTTGTAATCACTTTGTTGTTTACCTTACAACGGAATTTAGTTCTTTTTTATTTCTATTGGCTAAACCGTTATGGTAATCACAGAAACCTTATAGCAAAGCATGCTATCATAATTTGGTGAAGTTTTTAAATCACAAAATAAAATTTGTTGCTCAACTTTTCTTATAAAATTATTGGGCTGGTACGTTTCGTGATCTCCATGACGTTTTAACTCAAAAATTCATTCATTACGGAACCATGATTTCTTTTAAGATTTTCATAATTTTTATATTTTAGCCTAAAAACTCCATGAAAAATGCGAGCAACAAATTTTATATCAAAGTAGCACCAAATCAACCCAAATAATAATATATGAACCATTCTGATACTATGTTTTGTGATAAGGTTTTCATGATTTCCATAACGTTTTGACCCAAAGATTTTACGAAAAATACGAGCAAGAAATTTTATTTCAGGGTAAAAGAGTAGCACGAAATTAGCACTAAATTATAACATATCAATCACCCTGATACTATGTTTTGTTATAAGGTTTTCGTGAATTCCATTGCGTTTTAGCCTACATATTTTTAAAAAATATGGGCAACAAATTTTATTTTGGGGTTGCAAACCGCACCAAATGAGTACCTTCCTTATAGGATTTTCGTGTCTTTCCTAAAGTTTAATCCAAAAAATATTATAAAAATACGAGCAACAAATTTCAGTTTAGGGTAGCAGAGTAGCACCAAAGTATGGCACATAAGTAATTTCAATACAATTGTTAGCTAAGTACTTCTACGTTGGCTATGCTAACTTTATGTTAAGCAAACACAGCTCTTAATTTTTTAATGATAGTCGCACGCTCGCACCACATTATTTTGTGGTAACAAATTAGCACCAAATTGTAGTATAGGTTACAAACAATTGTGCAGCAATGGCTGTGCTCACTTTAGGTGTGTCCATTACCTAGTATCCGTTGATTTACAAAGCCCGTTCTAATCAAAAATATGAATATGAAGAATGCTGTATTCTTGTCGAAAGTTGGGACAGGACATTTGAACCAATTAATTTTCAATGACGAGAAGGTGGTGTTTTAAGGTCTTTTCCAGCGTTCATTATTATTTTTTTAGAATCCATACTTACAGCAATGATGTTTTATTGTTGTAAAGAAACCAATAAGAATTATGTGCTTGAAAATTTTTACGAGATTACCTGGAAAGGGAGGTGGAATGTCACAGACCCCCATGAAAATAATTCTAGCATAAAATTGCCTATGAAATGCCCTTTTCAACGATATGTCACATGTCGAATGTTCCCGCCAAATATTCGTAGGAGTAGAAAAAGAAAGGAGTACAATGATTTGTAAAATTTTTCGTGTATCAGTTTAAAATCTGATCCGATTTCTGCAAAAACCAATGCCATCAAATTTCAAACTCCAAAGTGACGATGCCCACCTCGTATATGTCTGCAACTGAAAGCTAAGTCCAAATTTTCCATGAAAAATAGTCAAAAATGAAACATTTGTTGACTCATCTTGTATATAAGAAGGATAGGTAATGAACCACTAATGAAATGGTTGTGTAATATGAATGGAAAGCAGGTTGTTTCTTCGTGAGTTTTTTTAAGTAAGGAAGTAGCAGACCCAGACCGGTACATAGACGTGGCGAGATTATAAGAAACTATAAAAAACCCATTGCGTGAAATTGATGTTTCGAAAAATTAAATAAATAAACACACGCAGGGGTATTTTATCATTAACTATGTGGAAAATTTAACTTTAAATTAATTAGCAAAATTACACTAACTAGAAAAATATTCATAAGTATGTCAATGTGGCACTCCTTTTTTAAACACTATAATTCAAGGCTACTTTCGTAAGTATCTAAGTACACGTTTTAGACAAGTTTCTTTGAATTATGCTTTTTAAATCTGTAATTAGTAAATTAAATTCATGAAAACAGATAGCCTACAAAATATAAACGCAATGGAAATTCATTGATTAATAATTAAAAAGAAATTATCTCTGAATTACGTTAAAACAATGAGAAAGAAATTGCGTGCCGTTCGTTCTTATCATAGATCAATTAGGTTACAGTTTAATTTATTAATTGATATTGTTGTTAACTTATTCGTTAATGAAAACGCAGAATCGTTTCGTTCAACAGCGGGTAATGTATCGGATTTGTAGAAGTATGGATACTTATTTAAATAAGGAAAAACGGTTTAAAATAGTTTAAAACAAATAACGCTTAACAATAATTATAAATCTCTTAAAAAACGGTAGCCAAGCGATATATCACTTCATGACGGTTTCCATTTTTCTCTACCTATGTTATACCTGTTCTTTATTTTTCTTTAGCGTGTAATTTCATGTTGCAATACACGTGCATATGTGTAGATCTTAAAATTGTAATGACCTAATGGAAGAATTATTGTAACCGGACAAAAAATGCGAAATTAAACTGAGACAGCAAATATCCGTTTTGAGACTCCTTGAGTCAAAAGAAATGGTTTTTGAAAAAATTACTGTGCGTGTGTGTAAGAGGCAGACAGAGATACAGAGAGAGAGAGAGAGAGAGAGAGAGAGAGAGAAACTGGGTGGATGCGTGCGTACGTACGTGCTGGCGTGTGGGCTGACGGGCGGTTAGACATGCTCCAAAAACACCGCAGTGCAGCTCTCACTTTACGGCTTTTCCAGTAATAAATAAGCTTCTAGCTTGCAAAAACGTCTAGTTACTATAAAAAAATTGAAATTCTAAAATTTTGAATTCAGATTTGATTAACGTTCACTTCAAATAAAGCTCCTACCGCCCCTGTCTTAATTGATAATCACCAAAACAAACATGCCGTTTGTTAACAAGGCTGAATTATGTTTCCTTACAAATAATACAACTCAATAATTAAGTTGAATTATTAGTTTTAGACATTAGTATATTAAGATATGGTGAACTTTCATTAGTTTTCTTTTCCATGGTAAACTGGATGCTAAAAAAATTTAAAATTATGTAGTGCTTCTTCTCCATATCTCCCAGTAACCAATGTATCTCCTACATATCTATACAAAACTAAAAGTTTTTTAGGTGCATTTTGTAACGCGAATGTTTCAACAAGTCCAATCGACTTGAAACTCAATTAAAAACTGCAGCGGACATAGAGGCTGCAGTACAGGAATTCAAAAATGCAATACAAAAAGCAAAGGACGTAGATCGACCTACCTTCCCCCGTGGCACAACTAATCAATATAAGAAATAAAGCAAGAACGCGTTGGCAAAACACGGCCGAATCAGGTATTAAAACTCAAGTAAATAATTTAAATAAACGAAATTAAAGACGAAATTGACAAATATACGAATGATCAATGAAGCCTGGTACTGGAAAGTCTCTCTCGGGAGGACAATACACTCTGGACAATAACAAAGAAAGCTACCGACACCATACCTTCAATTACGAATACTAACGGACAACCAGTGGTCACTGACATGGAAAGAGCAAGGGTACGTGTCGATACATTTAAAGAAGTTCACAATATAAATGTAGACCACAATAGATACGAACAACAAGAAATAATCACAGCAGTTAAAGATTTATTAAAGACGACTACAAAACACCGATCAAGACACTGCAAGGAATAATCACCTGACCGAAGGAATTAATGCAAATAATAAAACACCTAGAATACTAAAAAAACTGGCACTGAAGGCTTTAGCCCAACTCACGTACATTATAAACGCAGTTTTAAAGTTAAACTACTTCCCACATTCTTGGAAATGAGCCGGTGTAGTACCAATACCCAAACCTAACAAAGATCATTGACATCCTAATAACTACAGACCTATTAGCCTAATTAATACCGTAGCAAAAATAACTGAAAAAATTATATTAAGTAGACTTGACGAATCTGACGTCAAACTGAAAATAACAAAAGGCTATCAATTTGGATTTAGGCAACGATAGTAATGATTCCGACAAATTTAATAAAGTTAACGCACTCATGTTTATTAAATTGTGAATTCACAGTGAAAATTAGTAACAAAGACAGTGACAAAAAAACCATAAATGCAGGTGTACTTCAAGGATCAGTGCTTGGACCGAGGCTATTCAACCTCTATATCAGAAACAGAATACTCTACGCGGATGATACTGCTACTTACGCCTACTCTTTCGCTACAGAAGTCGCAGCCAGATAGCTACAAATTCATCTTAACATGCTCACCAAATACTACGATAAATGGAAAATTACAATAAACCCGGAAAAAATATAACTTATTATCATCACGAAAAAATTTACCAGCAATTGAATATTCACACGAATTAAACTAAACAATCATCCTATTACTCCTTCTAATAGTGTAAAATATCTTGGCATTCACCTAGACAAGAGATTAAACTTCCATCAGCACATACGCAAAACCGTACAAAGAGCACACAAGATCGTTCGAACCCTATACGCTCTCCTATCAAAGAATGCATCTACTAACAAAAAAAAACAAGAAGCTGATATACACAAGTACAATCTGCCCAATATCAACATATGCAGCGCCAATATGGTGTGGAATTTCAAACACCGCAGTCAAACCACTACAAATAATGCAAAACAAATGCCTTCGACTATAGCACATCTATATTAGACCAATAATAGCCGAATAGAAAAAATATATATCAAGTTTTGCCATTTGGAGATTATACACACCAAAGGGAGTGTTTTCAAAATTAAAAGACTTTCCAAGTTAGAAGTGCAAGCTTCACCCAGAAAAACCACCCTCAATGCGCACTAAGTTGGTTTTTGGCATTTTTCTCAGAAACCATTGGTCGAACAAGGAATTGCATACTTGTTGAAACTGTTATACATAAAATTTTCTACAAAAAAGGTTCTTTTGCTTATTTCATTTTATTCAATGTATTTCGAGAAATAACCGATTGAAAAAAAGGGGTAGAAACGAACACTGGTCGCCTTTCGACTTATAGTCCTCAAAAGTGATTTAACGTTCAAAGTATACACGGAACAGCTGACGTAATACTACAAAATATAAGCAAATGCAGGTTTTGTGTAATATTTTGGCTTTGTTTTTCTAATATTTTAACTTATTTTAGTGTTGCTGCTTGTTTCCGCACCACCCATGAGGTAGAGCTACCGGCGCGTTTTGTTTACGTGGTAGTATAAGGCTTATTCTACTAAGCTACATTTGATCCATATGCCATCGTCTACAGTGTCTTCCATGTACTCGGTATTTGTACAATTTTGCCCACGACAAGTTCCGCACATAGATGCACTACGCAAGCCAGTCTTAACGCAGCTGCATCTTTTCACGCAACCTTGTTTGCAGTTGCAAGTTATTAATCATAACATGGAGGCTGGGACGGGCGTCTCTGTTGTGTATATAGGTGACAGTGTGTTTTTAATTTTCTTCCAGCCCCATAGGCCGGGTTTCAAAGATTAAAATAATAAAACAAAAATAATTCTGGTTGGCCTTGTTTCCACAGCTGCTAGGGACGCCACTGGCGGCTTATTTCCCCGGGCTCGTCTCGCCCTCTATGAGTGAAACTGTAAATTAGGTTAGTATACAGATACCCGTGAAAGTAAATTCTTAAAAAACGTTAATTAAAACAACAGGTGTTATGTGGGTGTACCAGTATATTGGTGATTTGACGTTAATAGATGAGTGAGTTTGATACTGTTCTAATTAGGTAACACATTTCTGTTATGATAATGACCAGGTAATTTTGTAATTGTTGTTTCTGAACTAGGTATATATTCATTATGGATGTCTGAACCATGTGTTTTTATGGCAGTTTGAATATTCTAGACTGGTATCGTATGATATATACCAGGTGAAGGGGATATCGGCTTTAACTATAATTGTAATCAGGTAATGTTGGTAATTAAGGAATTAGAGGACACGAAAAGGCTCAAGCAATTATTAGTTGTACTGGCAAACGTTTCTAGGGGGTAATTAAGGACAGTGATATCGTATTCGGAGCCTAACTGGCGGCAACGATTAAAGGGGTTGTTATGTGCCAACGGGGTTGGTTTAAGTAGAAGTAGTTAGAGATTCCGGGCAGGACCTCCGTCGAAACAACTACGTCAATTCAAATTCAAATTCATACACGTTTATTAATTATTGTTACAATTGTTGATAACTGGAGTTTTTACAATTTCAGTCGGCTGCTCAGGCGAGGTAGCCTCTTCAGCCGGTTGATTACATAGTTTTTTTTTATTTAATTGCATTTCATTTTTTTATAAGTTTATAACATGTTACTTATTAGCTAGGCAAAAATAAAGAAAAAAAACATGTTAATTGGATTACGTTACTTAATTTAGTAGTATTTCATTCCTAATGTAGTGGATGTTGTGGGCGGGACTCGGGGGTAGGTGGGCGGTGTTTCCTTGGAAGCAGGTGGGCTGGTCCCTCGGAGCACCAAATGGTTCGGGATACAGGAGGTCTGTATAGCTTCTTGCGGGTGTTGCCTGTTGGGAATAGAAAAAATTATTAGTATTGTAAATATTGTATTGTTTATTGAATTTTATGAGTTATATAAGTGTTGGTTTGAAGTAAGTTTGAGTAGCAAATTGTAGATTGTGTTAATATGTAAAGTTTATTATATTGATACAGTTAGCTATACTTATCCCGGCATACCTACTCATCGCCGTTCCGGAGGTATTTACACAAAAAGTGCAAACACCTCCTGACCGTGTGTGAGGATTATTCGCCACAGGTCAGTAGCAGTTTGTGCCGAAACTAAGGCCGCTGCCACCCGTTGGATGACAGGTAGGATGTTCGCCATATCCAAACCTCCGAGGAGGCCAAGAACAGCGTCAAATCCTAACGCGGGTGAAGCGGACTTTTTTACGTCTGCGGCTTTCACCGCATCCGCTACTTCAGCCATCTCGCTGCCGCTTGCCGTCGCTTTGGCGTAGCTAACGCCGGTTCGGACTAGAGAGGGTGCCGCTGTGGGCGGTGTCCTCTTCTGTCTCTGTTGAGGTGTTTCTTCGGACTTCTTCCGCTACGGGAGACGTGACGGTGGAGCTTCTGTCTTCTTACGCTGCGGGAGACGTGGGTTCTTCGGGCAACCCCTGAAGTTGGCCGGATGATCACCACCACAGTTCACGCACCTTGCCCGGTCCGTACGGGGTTTGGTGCACCCACTGGAGTGGTAGTGTCCTGCACACTTGACACAGCGTGCCGCCGCTCTACAGCAACGCTGTGCGTGACGGAATCCCTGGCACCGGTGACACTGCCCGATGCCTGGTCTCCGCTTCAAGTATTCAGTGGAGACACGTAGGCGAGCCAGGTACTCCACCACCCGGATCTTCTTAAGGTCATCTTCGGTTGGTACTTGGACCAGAAACAAGAGCTGATGTTAACGTCATGCTTTTTAAGCTCAGAGGTAACGTCAGCCTCGCAGAATTCTACGGGTATTCCCCGCAGAACCACCTTGAACGAACGTTCCCTCTTTACCTGATAGGTACGGTGTACCATGCCTATCCATATACCGCATTAGCCTGTCACGGTCCTTGGCAGTGGCAGGCTGGATCCGGTATCCCTCAGCGATTGTCGTCACATGTGTGAAGACGATCCCTCGGTGATCTAATTCTCGGGAGAGCGCAACCCAGTTCTCCTTCTCGTGAAGGATTACTGGCGGGACCCTCTTCCTGGCAGCGGGAAGCTCTTCTAAGTCCGGGCGGTCCGTGGTGTCAGCTAGGGCCTCGAATGCATTGATAACCGTTCTGGGCGTGGTCGGGCGGTCTCCCGAAGATTTCTTCGGTTTCTTCTTCTGGAGCCGGAACCCGTCGGACGGTGGCAATTCTTCTTCTACAACAACGGTCCTTAGAGCTGTTGGAAGCGGTGTAGCAGCCTCCTCTTCTTCCAATTTCTTTGGCTTCTTTTTTTTCTTCTTGCTCTTCTTGTAGATGTCTTCTTCGTAGAAGGGCAAGGGCACGAAACGGACCTCCTCCTCGATCAGCAAGACGCTATCGGGTAGCGGGACGAACTTGTTCTCGTCGTAACAACTCCGAAGAGCGTACGAGTGCCTCTGCCGGAATGGTGTCTCTCTACCTGTCATCGTGAAAACGACGCTGGTAGAAGAACGTACATACGTAAAAACTTTTAACAAAGTACGTTTACAAGGTTAAACGCGATGTTCACTGATCTGCTACGTCGTTTGGGAATAATTTAAAAGCTCGTCTCGGTGCAAACTACAGCCAAGATGTTGGTTTGAATTATTTATTGAATATTTAGTAATACGGGGCATAGCCTCCGGCAAACTAATTAGCACATACGTTTGTGTACCGGCTTGGTGCTAATAGCAGCCAAGAGCGTTTTACACAAGTGTGACCCCAACAAGGGTGGTTGTAATAATATGGGGTTAAAGAACGTAAGTGATGGATGATTGAGGGAATAAAGGAGTGGCAGGTTTGGATATTTAATTAGGGATACTGGTGAGTGGTGTATTCTGGCATAAATGTGCAAGTACAAAGGTATATAGAAGTATCTGTTATATGCGAGGTGCAGAATTCTAGAGAGTGAGAACAGGAATGGACAACTGATAACATTTATGAATAATGATAATACAGTTGTGGAAATAACGAGGAAATAAGTTTTGATAGGAAGTATGTATTAGGATAAGAAATTTATGTAAAGGATTTGTAGGACCATTACAATCTGTCAACTTCGTGACATGACAACAGCTGGGAACTAGATAATTACTGAGACTAGCCGAGAATAATGAAACTAGCCGGGAATAATTATTACATACCCCGAAAATTATTACATGCTTGTTGTGAGGGTTGCGTAACTATCATGAACCTCATAATCATTACAATTAATTAAATTATGTGTTGTTATTTGATATTGTTTATTAATCAACGGACGTACAGCATATTTAAAAACTAACTAAATAAAAAAAAGCATTAAGAATTTTTCCTAACTCATATGGAGTAACAGCTTTTTGAGTTTTTTCGACAAAACCGATTTTTTTTTGCAATTTGACAGTTATAATTTTATGTATTTATTTTCACGCCCAGCTTACTTTGCTTTATATTTGTTACATCAGGATATTTATTATTCAGAACTAGCCATTCCTCCGCAAAATGTTGCATTCAAAATTAAATTTAAATTAAATACAATCCTTAAAATAAAATTCTGGCTCCGTTATTTCTTTCTACGCAAAATTACCTTCATATCAAAAAACATAATCGAAATCCGTCAAGCGGTTGTCCCGCTATCTGCATAAACTAAATGACCCGATTATTTTAATATATAGGATGTTTAGTAAATTGTTATTTTTAACGTTGGATGATTGCGAAAACATAGTATACAAACCTTGCCGGAAGGCTTGATTACCCTGCCTCGCATTTTAACCAACACTCTGCTGTAATGAAGCTCTTCCTTGCGCGGTTTGTAATGTACTATATTTTGCTGTTTTAAATAATTTAAACCGCCCAATAATTTGTTTATCCAAGATACGAAAGTTTTTCGAGTCGTCTGACTCAAACTCGTTCTAACCTCGGTTTGTTTAAAATGTATCAAATAACAATTGATAGTTTGTAGTTATCCCACATAAACTGGAATGGGAGGAGGAATTTACAAATAAGCATGTTGCAATGGGCGAGAAATAAACAATCCAAATGTAATATTGTAATTAAAATAGAGAACCGGGAAAAACTCTGAATCGTTACCTTTCTAATAACAGTAAAGATGTGTGGAAATACCCAAAATTTATTGCTAAAGCCCTACTTTTAAGTAGTTAAACTAGAGATTTATGTAGTACTTTACTTATAAATTAAATAGGGTATAAACACATTCACAAAAAATTCCATCCTATACAAATAAAACAAACGAACCTATAAATATAAACTGTCACTTCCTCGATTTTTTATCTACCACAATACAGTACATTAGACAAACAACAACCGAAGTGATAAAATAATTTTTCGTCGCATCAACAGCATACTTAGTCGTAAAATTTTACATACTGCCATTTCTTGTTAGAAACTCTTATTATTATTGTTCTTACACTAAGAATTGATTTCTAAAATGGTATTTGCAACTCTTAACACATTATTTTAAATGAAATGCAGAAATAGTAAGAAAATTAGGTCAAGTATCAAATTTAGAAAATAAAATGTCTTCAAAGTCAAGTTCACAAAAGGATGTATATAACGTCCGTCAATAAAGATATTGAAATTCACTAGAATGGTAATGTCTGTATTTTTGGGCAAAACAAAAACATTGACGAACTTTTTCAGTTTATTTCTGTTCAAAGAATAGACTGTATTGCTTTATTGGTTTTGTGCAGTTTGAGGCAGAGTCCGGAACAACATAATATTTGCTTTCGAAGTATGAGATGCTAAACGATCGAATACGTTCAAATGACGCAAGTACATCAAGAATTATGGATCTAGGCTAGAAAAACTGACCATCAGTGTTTATCGTTTTCAGTTGTTCTTATAATTTATATCTAACAAAATGGA
>JARFJB010001802.1:0-100000 GCA_036346205.1 Vesta saturnalis | reverse complement strand
GTTTAACAACTGCACACAAGTACACATACACTTAATTTGAGATTAGCTTGATCTGTAACACAAAGAACAAGAACATTTACACCTGTCGATGTTCCACAATAATTAAAACTGCTGTATATACTAGCGATATTTATTCCTACGCAGAAACATTCATTAAAAGTAGATATCTGTTACCGATTACATTTTACATACAAGTACTTCTATCGGTGTACTTTTTCCGGTAACAGCTATTTAGTAAGGCGGCTATATTACAGCAGTTTACTTTTGTGTATATTTGATAATTAAGGTGTTAACACACACCTCATTCAATTTAGCATTGACGATTTAATAAAGTGTCCTGAGGACCAGAACCGTCGTGTGAAGTTCACCGTGTACCGTGTATTTGCTTTAAATAACGTATATCAAATTCACAATGGTGTAGATGTCAAATTTGAATCATAAAGGGATTCTGTGGTAGAATGAATATTTTGATTTTTCTAACCATTCGGTGGAAAAGTTAATAGCATATTAGCGACAAGATAAACCTTAAATTATGAAATTTAAATAAGTGAATGAAACTCTCAGTAGAATAAAAATTACTTGACATTATCAATTCATATTAGAGTTGGTAATCTAGATCAATGGTTCCCAAACTTATCTAAAGCGCAACCCCTTTTTGTTAAAAAAGTTGTTCCCGACCCCCTATTTCCCCCTATTCATCATCCCACTAGTAACCAATAGTACTTCTGTCAGAGTAACATTTACAATAAAAATAAATAATAAAAGTCTACTGCACATTTTACACCGCGACATCTTTGTTTGTGTCTACATCGCAATACTTTTCCACGACATTCGCGAAAGCGCTGCTCCTTACTTCGGTACTAGATGGCACTCTAGAACGTTCTCATAGCCTCGTTTTGGCTTTATATAAGCGGCGATGTGCAACTACAGAATATAGAAGCTACGCGTAGGTTCTATATTCTATAGAATATAGAAGTACGCGTAGCTTCTATATTCTGTAGTGTAACGAGACCTCAGTTACAAACTGCGCGTTGTGGCGAACGCGGAAATACTTACGTCTGAAAATGGAAGTAATAAAAAGAAAAACAGACTTTACAGTGATAAATATAATAAATAAACCACAATATGTTATTTGTGGAGTCTTGTCAAACGAAAGCATGAAGCCATCAAAGTTACTTCGACATTTAAATAACAAATATCCAGATAAAAAAGACAAACCCGCAGAATTCTTTGAAAGAAAGCTGAACGTCCTTCACTACTAATGAAAAACCATTATTAGCAAGTAAGTTATAAAGTTACTTATCGCATTGCCAAAACTAGTAACCCACACATATTTGCCGAAAATCCGATTTTTCCAGCAGCTATGGAAATAGTACATATAATGTTCGGTGAAAAAGAGGTTGCAACGTTAAAACAATACCTCTGTCCAATAATACTATCCAAAGAAGAATTAGTGATATTTCAGAAGATATTCAACAGCACGTTGTGAAAAATCTTAATAAATTCATGTACTTGCATCTCTAAAGACGACGAACGACAACGCACGACACGCACGACCACGACACGCAGACGCAACACAGCAACGCAACACGCGACGCACACGCACACACGCAGACAGCACGCACGCAGACACAGCACGCAACAGACGCGACACGCAGACACACGCAGCCACCGCAACGCGCACGACGCAGACACGCAGACACACGCAGACACGACGCAGACAGCAGCACACGCAGACCACAGCGCACACGCAGACGCACACGCAGACACGCAGCACGCGACGCAGACGCGACGACGCAGACGCACACGCACGCAACACACAGACACACACACAACACAACACACACAACAAATATATATATATATATATATATATATATATATATATATACATATATAACTATACCCAATTTATTACGTTTGTAAGATATGGTACAAATAATGGCATTCAGAGGATATTTTATTTTGTTCTACATGGCGACCAACACCACTGTTTTTTACATCGAGAAGCTCTTGCCTCAAAAGATATACCTCCTGAAATGGACTGTATTGTGAAAACCATAATTAAAGTTGTAAATTTAATTAAAGGAAAAGCTTTACCGCTCGTATTTTCCGAAAAATCTGCGAAGACATGGGTGCTTTATTTGGACGTCTTCTTTATCACACCGAAGTAAGGTGGATTTCAAGGGGCAACGTCTTAAAAAGAGCATTTCACTTAAGAGCAGAGATTTTAATGTATTTGAAAAAATTAGTCCCCATACGAAAAACAATTTTCCGATCTATTTGGCTTATGAAACTAGGTTTCCTTGCTGATATTTTCGAACAATTAAATATTTTCAACAGCAATTTTTAAGGTCTTGCCATTAATATAATTACAACCACAGATAAAATTAAGGGGTTTATAAGCAAGGTCTATTTATGGTCGACTTCACTTGACAAGAAGCAGCTCGATTCATTCCAGTGCATTCAGAAAATTATGGAAGATGTATCCAATTACAGTGCTACAAATCTTGAACTAGTTTTTGCAGGTATGAAAGTTACTTTGCTCAATTTAAAACAACAGCTCTGTGATTATTTCCAAAACAATTACGACAGTTGCAGAGGGATACTGAATCCGTTGTTAGCCGATTCCTTTCAACATGTTAAAACACCAATAAACATGAAAGAAAAACTTATTGAAATATGAAGTGATGGAATGTTAAAGCTCCATCTTTTTTCCCAGAATCCGGACGAATTTTGGACCAAACGGATGCAAGAATACCTTCAGTTGGCGAATAAAGCTGTAAAATGTTTGGTTCTATTCGTGACATCATGTTTATGTGAGTTACGTTTCTCGTATACGACTGCCATCAAAACAAAAGTGAGAATTCGTCTCGTACTTGAAAACGATATAATTGTGTATCTCAAATGCACAGTCTAGTTTAAAAAAAACAGACGGATAGGTCTCATTAACATTATAATATTTGTCTTTATTTTTCTCTCTACGGACTTATTAATATTTAGTTTTATGTTTCGTTTGATAATTAATTGTTAATTTTTAATTATTTAGTTTTATTTACGACGTTATTAAAATAAAAATACATGATTTAACAAAGTGGTGTTTTGGAAATTTCCGGGGACCCACCTAGTACCTCATTGCGAACCCCCAAAGGGTCGCGACCCACACTTTGGAAGACATTGATCTAGATAAACAATTTTGTATATGTCCTTTAAACCCTTTAGCCTGCATTCGCAAAAAAGGAAATACCTACCTATTTGTACAGACTTCTTTATTGGGAAGGAATGATTATGATTATGTTTAATTACTGTGCACAACTGCATATGCACTTAATTGCAAATTAGATTGATTTGTAGTCTACCTATCTATGTTCGACAGTTGTTGAAATTACTGTGTATACTAACCATATTTATCCCTACGAGGACAACACATTCATTAGAAGTGAGATATCTATTACCAATTACGTTTTACATACAAATGCGCTTTTTCCTTCGGCATCAGCACCCTCCGAAAATTCTCCAACTGGGATAACCGGTGGGGAGTCTCCGTTAATCCCACCAAACCCCAAACAATCCTCTTGCGACATCCTAATTACACCGAAGATAAATGTCCAAAGCTAGCCGACCGGAATGTTTCCCTCACACTAAATCAAGAAAGACTCCCACTCCAACACGAAGTTACCTACCTAAGAATACTCTTCACTAAAACCCTCAATTGGCTCCCCGATGTACAAAAAACACATAACAGAATAAGAAACCGTGCAAACCTACTAGCCGCCTTCCGGGATACAATCAGAAGTTGCCACCCCAAAACACTACAACACATCTAAAAAACATACATCCGCCCTGTTATGGATTTCCGAGCACCCATATACACCAACATGAACCCCAATCATCTTTTCTCTATCGCTTCCTGTGAACACCGAATACCCAGACGCATACACAGGTTACCCTTCAGGTACCCTAGCGACGTCACAATACAACACGCAAACATACCACCTATCACACACAGAATATAAACACTATAGAGAAACCTTGCACACAAAACAATCTTTGGCGACACAATCCCAACTCGAGAGATCCTTACCACTCCATATAACTGCCGTTTTCCTCAATTCTCACGGAAAACCCCAAAGTAAAATTTAAATAACCCCCATCAATCCTAACTCAACTCCTAGACGACCTCCCCGAGGAGATAGAAGAATCCGTACATAATGTTCCATATGCCCTCCGCATCTCCCGTCTATTCGATGACGACCTAACATGATACCGGCAAACGAATCGGATTAACCACACTAAGCGCGCTACACCCCAATAAACCAATTATCACAAATATTCAATTAAAATCTAAATCTTTTCTTTTTCTTTTTTTTTACACCAAACCACATCTCATCTCGTGATTGTAAACTATACAATAACACAAAACATTGCAAAACACCAACAAGAATGGATTGACCAGGGCTGAAAAGGAGAAGGACTCCTGAACAGTCTATGATATAGCTACAAATACGTAAATACTAACCATAAGCATGATCATACTAACAAAAGAAACGACAACAGCTGAAAATCGTTTACATTACACTTTGTACCCACAACACAAATGTAATCTTATTTATTTCTTTATTATAATTTCTTGTAACTAAGAAATTTAAAAATCGTAAACATTTATGTGTGATAAAAATTTATATAAAGCAACCTGACAAGATTTACTTAATAATTATTCCAACTCATTTAAATGTACGATAGAATAACACCTAATTCCGTTTAAATTATTAACCAAATGATATGTAAATTCAATACACTAATACAAATAACGGTTCTTTAAAATTTGTTGTAAATGTATAATTTTTCAGTTTTTGATTGTTTTAATCTCGGTTTTAGATTCAAAAATTCGTAGATTTAGAGTAGTTCGATTAAATAATTTCCTACCTATTGGTTACACCGACGAATGTACATGAAATGGTTTTATACATATATTTCCCATAAATACCATTCTAAATAAACTAAATATTTAAACTTAAAATATTCGATTCTAATAACAAAATAAATACAATAAAAAAATATCCGGTCATTAGTTTGCTGGATGGGTATTTTGAATCCCTAATGCTTGATCGGAAGAGTTCCGTATTTGAATATGAATGCTTGAGTCGTTTTTCATTGAATCTAGATACTTCTTTAGATTTTATTCTTATAATCAAACCTAATTATCGAGATTCGGTCTCTGCTATTCTGTTTCATCAATTTTTTTTTTGTCCACGATTCACAATCTTCGTCCAGTACTTTATAGTCATTAATCATCGATTCTTTATCCTCAATCCATAATTTTCAACTCTTTAGCTTCAGTAGTTGTTGTTACATTGTCCGTATTCGATACTCAGTATTCGATCTTGGGTATTTAATTTCAATTATATATCCCCGATTTTTAATCATTGGACCTTCAGCTGGTGACAGCTTTCCTACTTGGTTATTTGCTAGTACTCGATCATTGCTCATTTGGTGATATACGATCCTGGATCTTTCATTACTCCTAGATATTTAGTCCTTAATCTTCATACAATCTTCGAACATCGACAATTAATCACAATTTTTTTATTCCCAGTCTTTAATCAACCACGTTTTTTTTTATTTTTGGTTCAATCCGTGTCATATTGGATCCTCTATGTTACTGGCTTAATTTTCCATGACCTATCTTCAATCAGTGAAAGTTTCTCGAGTCTCAATATTCCATCGATGATAGTCTTTGAACGCTCATTCAATATGTGTGTTTTTGTTCCATTGTTCGCGAAGGCGGCACCCATTGTGCATACAGCTTCCTGACACCCAAAACTTCGGCCAAAATATTGTTTATACTTGAAAAATCTAGAACACTGGAACTGTGGAAGTACTTGTAACGAACAAAACATACCGACGTACATGACAAAAATTACAAAACCTAAAATAATTACTTCAACTAGGACGGTTTTATTAGAGTGCAAAAGTGTTGTGTATTACTCTCTTAGGTTTCGACTGACGGTATCCAATCCGGTACTACCTAGAACGCATTACTTGGCTAAGTTCGTTAACCAAGTAATGTTATGCGAACCATTATTTTTGGTATTAATGAACCTACATGTCCGTTATCCAAATGGTCCCAGTGGACCGCTTGTGATATATGTTTAGCTATTGAAACGCGTTTGGTGTTTTTTTTAATTTTTGTGTGGTACGTGGGTGTATTGGTTTTTTATTGCTTATACTACCTAATGAGATCCGTAGGTCTTCTAGCTAATGTCTAGCGGTTAATCGACGATCTTTCAAAAACCATGTCCTGTATTTTTGCTACGATTTCTGGCGTTGATGCACTTTTTGGACGTTTATCAGTGGATCGTCTTCAAGACTAGTACGACCACGCTTAAATTTAGCAACCCCTCTTTCTACTGTTGTAATTGAAGGTGAGGAGTCCTTATACACTGTTAACAATCTTTCATGAATTTTTTTGGTGTTACACCTTTGTAAAGTAAATTATATGACAGCACTATATTCAATTTTTTCCATTGTGAGAAATGCTGTGACACGTCAACTTTGAATAGCTATAAATATACAAATGAGTTGACAGATCTGCAGGAAGCTTCACACGTTTCATACAAAAGTAGTACCATTTTTACAAAAATAAAATGACGAACATAAGAGCGCCACCTCTTATCAAACCAGAAAACTTATTGAACAACCTACTACATTTCAAATTCGGTTTAACTCGATATATGATTAACGATTTTTAAATCGCAACGTTTCATTATCGCATAACCCTTTAATTTATATTCCGAGATTTGTTTATTCCTTGGTTTTAACCTTTGATAATGGATTTTACACGATTGTTGATTATAGATCGTTAATAAAGTCGAGTCTTCCAATAACAACACTGTTTCATTTAATTTTAGTACAATTCGTACTAGAATTGTTAACATTTTTCCTTTTTCACTGGGACATACCATGATGTAATGGCGTAAGTAAGAATCTACACCAGAGATTACTACCGAGCATTATAAACAAAATAGGCATGGTGAACAAGGTATGGTAGTGGCTTATTAGTGGCATTTTGAATAAGATGGATGTATGAACAGTCTACGTAATTAAATATAAACTGGGGTAATTCGGGCCCTCAAATCACATCCATAGGCTCTCAAAAAACCTAGTTTCCGCAGGGTTAGTTCCTGAAGAGCGAGGAGGGTTCGCATTAGGGATCCAAAATGGCGAAGGTACGCTAAAAGAAGGTAACGGAGCCGGTAACGGCCTAGCAATATTTATATCCTGAACGCGCGGAACATCATTTCTCGATTTCTTTGTTTCAATAGCCGATAATCGTTCTAAAAAGGAAAGAGCTCCCTTCAAGCTCCGGTCTGAACAGACTCCCCATAATGACTGGGTGGCCACGGGATATTGACGCATTATTTCGTACACAATAACTCCCTCAGAGATGGGAGGGTCAGAAAGGCGATAGTCATTCATTTGTTTCAGAAAATATTCGGCTAGCGACAGCCTTCCTTCTTTTTTTATTTAGTTCATTGACCTCTCGGGCGATCAAAAATACGCCAAAAAGGTTCTCTTAAACGAACCATAATCTCGCCAATCGTCCTCATTTATCAACGCCCAACTTTGGGCACCGGCTTCTAGACACGTTTTTGCCGTTTTCAAGTAACCCTTGCCCGATAAGTGATGCGATTCTGCAAACTGTTCAAATTTACGTAAGAAAACAACGGGGTGAAACCAATTGTTACCGCGAAAAATTAGCTGCTCCAGCTTTAAAGGGGACCGAGTTTTATTAGATAGCGCCAACAAAATATTGCGACATTCAGTACCTGAAAAGCTAACATCAGCGTTTTGAGAAGATTGTTCATAATCAGAGAGTGTATTGCCACCTGCGTTCACTTTACGCAGGGTAAAGGTAATAAAGCGTACAGAATTACTATTTCTAACACTAAGTGACTGACCTTCACAAAAATCCGATGAAGATGCTTTGTCCGCAGGTAGGCCCGAACCCTGTGCTTCATTTGGACCTCCGTTTCCGGGTGTAGTGACTACCTTTTCGATGGTCCTCTGCATCAGCGCGCTCTGCTCGAGGAGAGCTTCAATTAATCTTCCTTGATTCAGTACAACCCCCTTTAGATCTTCTAGTTCGGCGTCCCTGGGCTGCCATCTGAAGATTCCGTCACCGGGTTATGTCCATTATCGACACCTTAGTGGCTACCGTACATATCTACTCCAAGAACTTCTGATTGGTCCATAATTATGGGCATGAACAAACAAAAATTAGTATTATCTTAGTTACATGTACGCAACTTTAAACCGTCAATAATAGTATTAATCTGAAAGCAAGGGTTGCATATTTCATTAACCCATCGTTCGACAGGTATTACTGCTTAATTAAAATAGTACAATTGAAATTTTACAAAGATGTATATATATATATATATATAAGATATATATATATATATATATATATATATATATATATATATATATATATCATGGTAACAAGTAAAATTTGACACTTAGTGTATCAGCATTAAAAGAAACAAAAATAAATTTTTAGGCTTCTATTGAAATTCCAATTCACTAAATCAGAAATGTCGGTTGTATGTCTAACAACTCACTATTTTCATTGAGGCAATTGGCTTCCAAAAAAAAACTGCATACTTCGGTGTTCCTTGACATCCCACAAGCGGCAGTTACCCACTTGTACCTATGAGGCCTTAAGCGGTTCACCATAAATAAACATTCACCCTTCCCCAAAATATGCTACATAACCAGTATCATGTATACACTAAATTCTAAATACTAACTCGTATTAGATAATACAACTGTCCTTAATCAAATATTGTAATTTAATAAATCAAGAAGTCAACGCTTTCCAGAATAATTGCAATTTCTAATTAATAAAATTTCTTAATCAGTGAAAGAAAAAAAAATTGTGCTCAATTATTACATCAAAATCTTTCTTTATGTTTTATTTGACTTATAAGGAATTTGTTCCACCTTCCTGGCCCTTTATAACAGATGTTAATGATCCTTCATCCTCACAAAGCATGTTTTTCAACAAAAAAAATTAATGGTTCAGAGCTTGACAAAAACTAAATTGATTTGATCAAATTTAAACAATTCAACCTCTTCTTTTCATCATTATTTTTTTTCTTTTTAGTTAAAAGTGGAAAAGTTACTGTAATAAAAACGGACAAGAAATAAACACACCCCATCCTGGTCACGGTACCACTCTGTAGCGTCCCCCATGTACCCTATCTTGAAAAGTGTAATTTGAACATATTTGCAAGAATGCAAATTCAAAAACAAAATAATCGCTAAGTGATTTATCTTCACATGGCTGACAATAATGTTACTATTACTCAAATTAATTGCCTGCACTTTCCTGGCAATAATTAAAACATTAGAATTAGTTACAAGTCTGATATTTAATTACTCGCAAACCTCAAATCTGATCAAACGAAGTGGCCGTCTAGTGGTAGGTACGTTCTGAATTAGATAGGCTGGATGAGGTAAGTCTTGCATCATGAAGGGCAGGTAAAAAAAATGAAAGTACTCAAATTGTAATCAACGAGATTTACGCAATGATCATTCAGCCCGTTAATATACTATTGTGGGAAAGAACTACCAATAAAACCCACTTTATTCATAAATAAGATATTCCACAATAAATCAAATAACACAAAGAAAAACAATGAAAGGGTTAAATATATAACAAAACACCATTAAATCAGGTTAAAGTACGTACAAAATTATAATATTAAGAGAAAATGAATAAAAAGCAGTTTACACAGACACAATAATAAAAAAAAAAGGAACAATTGGGTCATAAATAATCAACATAAAAATCATAATACCAAACAAAAATAAGCACATAAAACAATAAAGGAAATTACAGTACATATAAAATACAACAACAGTAAAATTGCACAGGTGATAATAAGGTAAAGGCAAAGGCAAACGAAAATAGAAGGAATTTACACGTACATAATTGTTTAGTGGCCACCAAAGCACAAGATACATATGAAAAGTTACACCCAATTTCATATAAAGAGAAATTAGTTCGCAGGCAAACAGTTCTACTTAACAACTGACAAAAAAAAACTCATTAAAACAAAGCCTTACAATGGTAAGTTATAAATAGATCACACAATCGTGACCGATATATAAATTTTAGTGCGTTAGAAAAATACAGCGCTCCTTCCTCAGGTTACACATTCATCTATACAACAATAAAAATAATAAAAACAAAATTCGAGGTGTTTAATGGTTATCTGGTCTGGGGAGTGTGTGCCCACTTCGCAATTGCCTTTTACAATTAATAACCAAAGCGGTATCACGTACCCGTTTACCAGCGCACCTCTGTGCAAATATAAATATAAACAACAACCAACAATGCTAATTCACACCAACACCAGAGTGAGGTAGCCCTGTACTGTCTTTTATTTTAGCAGATTTCAATTTAATGAGTCCGCGTGCGAATAAGATGCCTGTGCAAGGCAATGTTTGATTTTTAACAGGTTATCTAAGTTTGTAGCATTGTTTACTAACAGCCTTAGTTTATATAAAAATACCTACCTACACTTGAATATATTCCCTTAATCGATCACAGACACAAATCGTTAACATACGCGGTTTATCTTCAAAAATACGCAAGAAATATTTTAAAGACAAATTGTTTACAATGAAGGTATTTAATTAACAAAAATCGATCTGGCTCGATTGACACTCTAACTGTACCTACCTTTTCCCCGATTTCAAGACTAACGACATTTTCTCCCGGAGTCAACCCTCATTTTTCAAAAGTAATAAAAAAAACAAGGAACATTAATTTACGATGGAACAGTTTCATATTAATTATTGCACGACATGCATATTTTAAAAATATGCATTCGTCTGTAACCAACCCTACATTTAGGTCTCGAGTTTCCAAGTAACAAACAAAGATATCTTTCGATCGCGGTCAGTACCGACACAATTACTAAACTCGTGACAGTTTTACATTAAGAATCGGCGCATAAGAAATTCCAATGATTCGTTAAGCCCATTCAAGAAAGCAGTTTTTAAGCGTACACCTGCTACTCAAATCCGAACATGTGTTTTTCAACCCTAACCAAGTATCAGTTACATACATTCTCACATTTCTTACATAAAAATATATAAATGAAATATTTTGAAAACATTAGCAAATTACGACGTATTATCAAGATATGAAAAAATTCACTAATTATCTTTTCTATCGCGGTAACAATGGCGATTTGACAAACGTTTATTACAATAATACAATTTTCACGGACCGCTACTTACAACCTTTTAATAGAATTTTCAATAAAGATGAAATGATCACAATAGGCGTTATAAACAAAATGTCGTTGACTTAAATACGTACCAGAATCTATTTCAACTTGTCATACGTTTCTTTTACACCATTCGATTTAGCCAATACAAAAAGCATTTAAGTCTGACCTACTTTTTTGGCATAGACAACAACCTGTCCATCAAAGATGTTTTAAAAGTCATCACCAGTGGGCGAGTGACCTGGAACTGAGCCAAAATCGGCCCTACACGACTACTAATGCCCGAATGTGGTATTATGAATACAGTGGCGTTACAAACACAGTCAACCTCAAGTGGACGTTATGAATTGTGGATATGGTGATGAAAATTCAACAGAAAATATTGGTACCCTTCTACAATCTACGCGTGTTGATCCAAACATATTTATTACAGTTATCTTGTTTACTATTTCATAAAATTCTTTTAAATAAAAAATGTCTGTAATGAAATTGACTCATTCTTTGTTAGAAACATATTATATATGCAACAAACGGATGTAAGCAATTGCGTTTCTATTAAAAAATCATAAACACTTTTATAGTTAAGCAGGGAAATTTAAAAACCGATTTACGAAAATAAAAGTTAAATATGATTTTTACTTTTTCATCAAAATTTCGTGTAAAAGTATATTTCGCACTTTAATCACATACTTTAATTAATGGAAAAATAAATATTTAAACGTGTTCTTGTTTATTAACGCTACCATTGTAATTAAAGTATTTCGAAACTCTAAATCTGTAACTTCTAAACATGATTGATATGTTTATGATTTATGATTATTAGCATCTGCTAAATCTAGTAATTGAAATATTAATGAACATATTCAAGTAATTAAAGTTTAAATATTCAAAAAACTTTATAAAAAATCAAATTCAATAAAGCAGAAATCTTGTTTAAAATTTTAGATTAAATTTATATTTAAGATTAGTGTTTTAATCGTCTAAAGGCGTAGTTGCTGTTACATTTCAACTTAGTAGTTTTGCATTTACTCTACTTTTTTTTCAATCATGGTTTATGTGAAAAATTTAATAATAGTAATAGATGCGCAATAAGCCAATTGTAATATTCCGACTAGCAATCTCCAGTTGGACGGTTAAATGCTATAAGGCGCCATCAGTTCTTAATTTATCCCAGAAGCAAGATGTTAACTTATATGAACTGAAATACAACAATGTTCCTAAATAAATAATACCATCATACATTCAAAGTCTGCAATCAGAATTTCAAATGTTTAATATAATTCTAATAATCTAACTTTCATATTTTAAAATAAAATAAAGAATTTTATAATTCAAACACTAGATAAAATGTTTGCATTTGACCAAAAATTAATTCAGGTTAATTAATGACCACTAAAATTGTTACATATTTTGCTTATTCTTAAACATCCATTAATCGAACCAAACAATGAAAAATATTTACAAACTACTGACCTATGAAATTGACAGTTGACCTATTAAATCTTTACAAGACATTTGAAAGACAAATACAAAGTGCGTATGTGACAGCTATTACTGGCTCTAGTAGATTACAGACTTCCCTGGCGACTCGCTAGTAAAATTCTCACGTCTTTACCACGCAAATAATATAAAATACTATTAAACCATTATCAAATTTCAAATTTAATGATAGTTATAATTTGCAAGTTTGTTTTCTAATTTAGAACTAGTTGTAACAACCTTTTTTTGTGGTTGTATTAAAAAATACGTTAATCTAAGATCATTAATTTATTTGGCGTAAAATTAGAGGAGTTTTTAATTATTTACATGTAAAATTGAGAAAGGCAACTTAAATTGCATTTCATAGAACATATATTTTGGGTGTAATATTATATAAATAGTTATAGTTCCTTTCTTTAAAAATTGGACTCCGATCATTGTATTTCGCGCAATGCGTGACCACTTCTTGAGGGGGGGGGCACTTACAGAAGCGTTTTTGAAAGCCTCTATTTTTTACTTTACTTGCTGCTGAATGTTAAAGCAGAAGACATTGTTATAATGGTTTTTACTTAATTTTTATATTTGGTGCCATCAGAATTTTGGTGGTAAGTTATTTTTTACTTCATTATATTTAAAGCTTAAGCATTTGCTCTTTCCAGGGACTCACGTACACTCAAGTACACTCATTATAGTACTTATATTATTCCCTTATACTCACTTAAGGCACTTATTTACTTACTTACTTACTCATACTTATATTTATATTTTAAATGGCTCTTAAGTTACTTATTTACGCAAGTTTCTCTTCATTCAAATAATATCATCTTAAAATGCAATTTTAATACAATAAAACATCAAGAATACAATAAGTTTAGTGGATCGAAAATCCCTTCAAATACATAATTGATCGCGTTGTTACAAGTATTTTTAATGAGAATTTTATTGTTTTATTAGATAGTGGAGCTACCGTAACAATTTTAGGTAAGCCTGCTTTGTATTTGATTGATAAATATGATTTAAAATTAAATAGAAATTCGCCTTTTTCATCATTGGTTATTGCTGATGGTTCTTCACAATCCATTTTGGGGAGTGTTGATTTATCTTTGACTATTAATGGTATTACTAAAACTATTTCTGTTATTGTTTCTGAATTTATTACTACTGCAATTACTTTGGGGGTAGATTTTTGTCAAATAAAGTTTTTCATTCAATTAATACTGGTGATGCAGTACCAATTAAACAACGTTATTTTCCATTATCTCCTGCTATGTTGGAGCATGCGAACAGAGAAATTGATGATATGTTAGAGCAAGGAATTATTAAACCCAGTTCTTCCCCTTGGAATTCTCCAATGGTTTTAGTTAAGAAGAAGTCAGGTGATTTTAGAGTTTGTTTTGATGCTAAGAAATTAAATTCTGTTACAAAAAAAGATGCTTACCCTTTACCTTTTTAAAACGATATTTTGGATAAATTAAGAGATGCTCGTTATTTAACTTCAATTGATTTAAAGAAAGCTTTTTGGCAAATTCCTTAGACGTTGAGAGTTGTGAAAAACTGCTTTTACTGTTCCACGTAGAGGATTATTTGAGTATACTGTTATGCCCATGGGACTTACAAACGCACCCAGTACATTACAACGATTTATGGATTCCATTTTAGGACATGATTTATCTCAATCAGTTTTTGTTTATTTAGACGATATTATTATTTTTTCAAGTACTTTCAAGGAACATGTTGATATTTTAACGGAAGTTTTTAAAAGGCTTAAGGATGCCAATTTAAATATTAATTTAGATAAATGTGAATTTTGCAAACCTCGTTTATCATATTTAGGCTTTGCTATTGATAAGAATGGTCTTCACACCGATCCTTCAAAGGTGGAAGCTATTACTCAATTTCCTCAACCACATACTTTTACAGAAGTTAAACGTTTTATTGGAATGTGTTCTTGGTATAGACGTTTCATTCATGATTTTTCCACAATTTTAGCTCCGATTAATAGTTTATTGAAAGGTAAGAAGAAATCTCAGAAAGTTTTATGGAATGACGAAGCGAATGATTCATTTTTAAAAATTAAATATTTATTAGTTGATGCTCCTATTTTAGCGAGCCCTGATTTTTCTAAAACATTTTATTTACAATGTGATGCATCTAATTGTGGAGTTGGATGTGTATTAACACAAGGAGTAGGAGAGGAGGAAGTTGTTATTGCCTATGGTTTTCGTACTTTAAACAAAGCTGAGCAAAATTATTCTATTACAGAACGTGAGTTACTTGCAGTTATTTTTGGTATTCAAAAGTTTAGACCTTATGTTGAAGGTACCCATTTTAAAGTTATTACTGATCATCATTCATTGATTTGGCTCAATAATTTAAAAGATCCTTCTGGTAGATTAGCCAGATGGAGTGTTAAACTTCAACAATTTGATTTTGAAGTTATTCATCGTAAAGGTAAATTAAATGTTGTTCCTGATGCACTTTCTAGAGCACCTTTAGAAGTTAGTTCTTTAGAATTTTCTGTTGTCGATTTAGACGATTGGTATAAGAAAATGTTAGCCAACGTTTCTAAAAATCCTGAATTATTTCCTGGTTGGAGAGTTGAAGATGATAAACTCTACAAATTTATTTCTAATGATTTAAACATCGAATCGAATTTAGTGGAATGGAAATTAGTTGTTCCGAAATCTTTAAGGAAAGATATTTTACGAAAATTTCATGATGATCCTACATCATCACATTTTGGGGTTTTTTAAACTTTTTCAAAAATTAAAGAATTTTATTACTGGCCAAAAATGAAGTCAGCTATTTCGAAATATATTAGGAATTGCAATGTTTGTAACCGAAGCAAGTCTTCACAATTTAATCATTATGGTTTTATGGGTAAATAAAGAGAAAAATGTTTCTTATCCTTTTCAATATATTTCTATTGATTTAGTGGGTCCTTTTCCTAGATCGAAGAGTGGAAACACAGTTTTATTAGTTATTTATGATTGGTTTACTAAATTTACTTTGATTCACCCTATGCGCAGTGCTACTGCTAAAAGTATTTGTCAATATATTGAGAATTATGTATTTCTAGTATACGGTGTTCCTCAAATTTGTATGGTGGACAATGGTCCTCAATTTAAAAGTTCACAATTTAAAAATTTAATGAGTTCTTACAAAGTTCAATCCGTTTGGTTTAATGCAAGTTATCATCCACAAGTAAATTTTGTTGAGAGAGTTAATAAAGTAGTAGGTACTGCGATTAGATCTTATATTCAAGATAATCACAAGGATTGGGAAGGTTGAAATTCACAAAATTGCGCATGCTATTCGTAACGCTGTTCATGAGTCTACGAAATTTACACCTTCCTTTTTGGCGTTTGGTCGGACAGTTCCTATTTCTGGAGATTTTTATGGTCGATTAAAGGATTTCAAAGAGGATGATTTATTTATTACTAACCGTGAACAATTAGTTCAAGATTTAAATGAACTTTCACCCATTTTTAAACATGTTAAACAAAATTTACATGCAGCTTACGAAAGAAATTCAAAATCTTACAATTTGCGACGTCGTCCGTTGAAATTAAATGTTGGCGATTTGGTTTGGAAAAAGAATTTTACTTTATCTGATGCGACTAAAAATTATAGTCAAAAGTTAGTTCCAAAATTTATTGAAGCAAAAGTTATTGAGGTGGTAGGTCCAACTACGTACCGATTGACCACCCCTATTGATAATAAACCCTTAGGTGTTTTTCATGTTAAGGATTTAAAACCACATTAGTTCTTATTTTTTCGAATTCTTTTTAATCATTTTTCGATTTTAGTATTTTTACATTCTGGTTTTCTTATTTATATTTTTTAAATTATTTTGATAATTTTTCAAAATAATTTTATTTTGTGCTTATTTCGCACATTATTTTATTTTAGATTGTTGTGGCTTTGCAAACCACTTATTATTTTTTACATGTGTTAGCATGATTTTTGCTACATTTGTTTAGCACGATGGTTGATATTTAGATCCCATTGCGCGATTGAATTGCCGACTTTGTGGGACATTAGTTCTCAGGCAGATTATCTTCCTTTATTGGATTTACAATTTGCTATTGTTACAATAGTAAAATTGAAGATAACTATTTTGAGTTTACCTCTGATCGTTAATTTGACGTGTAAAACTCATAACCATGGATAAGAAAACTAGTAATGCTTCTATACATTGTTATTTTTTGATTGATTTAGTTATTTTGTTTTTTCCTGATTTGTGTAGTGTTACTATTCTTGGACGGTGCTTGAGGACTTCGGTTCGCCTCGTGTCAACCTCGATTAGTTCACTTCCTGATTATGACGTTTTGGTAGTTTTAGGAGGGGGGTTGTTGTGTTCGTAAGAGTGCATCATCTTTCTCTTTGCTATCTCACCTAGATTTCGATTTATTTATAAAATGTGCGTGTTAGTTAGGGTATGTTGAGTCTTGGACGATGACTGTGGAACAACATGAAACCTGAATCTCGTGAAGGGTAGAGTGGCCTCTCTTGTTCTCCACGATGAAGCATCCTGAGCTAATTTGCCATGAAAATAGTCGTATCTTGGATTTACCGATTTTGACTCACTTATCGAACGTGACAGTGGTAGTTGTGTTATGTACCTAGGAGGCTTGGTTTGAGACCACCGGGGTAGGGTAATTGAACCGCTCTCTCTCGACCTCAAGTCTCGCGATTATTTATTGTTAGTCCGGAAGGATTTTTTTTCTATTTTTATACTCTCGAGTAGAGTGGCGTTTAGCCTTGATTTTTTATAAAGTTGCACGATGACCGTTTCCGGGTTCTCTGCCCACTGTCCCTTCAGGTCATGGTAGGTTACGGTTTCCGTTCGTTTTTTACCTTAGATTCAAATTTTTTTTACCGGATACTCATTTTGCTCTTCTGATGGTGGTTTGCTTCACTAACCCCACCAGTTAAAGTTTTTTACTTTATTTAAGGTTTCGGGTCCTTGATTCTCGACTAGTGGCGTGTGCGGGTGGTAGCGCGTCATTAGCTTTTTTGGTGTTGTGAGGGGTCTTTCCTGACCAACATCACCACATTTTCCGTACTTCTTCGTACATTTTCTTGTTATTTTTTCAATATTGCTTATATTTTAATTAGCTTAACATTTTGTATTTTTTTAAATTTTAATAATTTCCTTTATTAGCTTAGTGTTTGGAATCTCCGCTTTGGTGATCTCCGAGTCCAAATTTTAGAAGGGGGCGTGTAACAACCTTTTTTTGTGGTTGTATTAAAAAATACGTTAATCTAAGATCATTAATTTATTTGGCGTAAAATTAGAGGAGTTTTTAATTATTTACATGTAAAATTGAGAAAGGCAACTTAAATTGCATTTCATAGAACATATATTTTGGGTGTAATATTACATAAATAGTTATAGTTCCCTTTCTTTTAAAAATTGGACTCCGATCATTGTATTTCGCGCAATGCGTGACCACTTCTTGAGGGGGGGCACTTACAGAAGCGTTTCTGAAAGCCTCTATTTTTTACTTCACTTGCTGCTGAATGTTAAAGCAGAAGACATTGTTATAATGGTTTTTACTTAATTTTTATATTTGGTGCCATCAGAATTTTGGTGGTAAGTTATTTTTCACTTCATTATATTTAAAGCTTAAGCATTTCCTCTTTCCAGGCACTCACGTACACTCAAGTACACTCATTATAGTACTTATATTATTCCCTTATACTCACTTAAGGCACTTATTTACTTACTTACTTATTCATACTTATATTTATATTTTAAATGGCTCTTAAGTTACTTATTTACGCAAGTTTCTCTTCATTCAAATATCATCTTAAAATCCAATTTTAATGCAATAAAACATCAAGAATACAATAAGTTTAGTGGATCGAAAATCCCTTCAAATACATAATTGATCGCGTTGTTACAAGTATACGCAAGGAAGATGTAGAAACGCTTTCATACTGGTTAACCGTTCCGCATCCATAATTAAACACTGGAAGCTGTCTATGAGAAAATCATTATACTGAGGTATTTATGTGGTGATTTTATATTTTTTAAGCTTAGCTTTAAAACCTTTTCTTTCCTCTCCTTAACCATCCATATATTGGGTAAATAAACTTAATTGCACATTGTTAATTTTTGATATTTATAGAAAGTTTTTATTGTTCATTATTTAGGTTTTGTTATTCCTTGACAAAGATAACATGGCGCTCGAGAATACATTTAATTATATATTTTTTTATAATTTTTTACATTGTTTTTTTATTAATTAGAGAAAGGAAAATAATTAAGCAGGTGAGAAACAAGCCGCATTTCATGTGTGTTAACGAGTCAATATAGTAGAACCCACCCTATATTTCATCTACCGATTGTGGACGAGACGGCATATAATTAGTGGTGAAAGGTTAGTATTTCAATTTGTTTAAAATTTGTAGTTAGAGATTACATTTGGCGTTTAATCTATGTACAAATTACATCACCACCATATTATTATTATTGTTATTATATAGTTTTTTAAAATCGTACTACGTAAGCTTTTAGTCAAAAAATGGTCAGAAAGATAAATTTTTTCTCATTATTCGATACATCAAATTTTACAGGTAATGTTTGCTGGTATTGGTGTCTGGTGTTGAAAATCATCTTTGCACCCTCACATATTAAACAATATTTTTAAATTCTCTGTGCACATGGACGAGGTTTCGATGCTCGCTGACATAAAAATTTATTTAGGCTTCCAAATTAGCCCATAGTAAGTAGAAAGTGTCCGTTTTTTACTTTTCGCAGAAATGGAACTGTTAATTTGAATGACATGGTAGAATAAGATTCTCGCGCACTCTATTAGAGAAGACTCTGGCCATGGTCCTTTTTAAACATTTCTGGGATTAGTTAATTCTTACTGAACAGTTATAGTTTTGTTCTCTGTTAGTGTGTAATTATTTTACGTTAAACTCAATATATATTTTGTGGATAGAACGTTTGATTAATAAGCCAGGCAAAAAAGGAAAAGGCCACGTATTTCATTCCCTCCCCAAGGGGGAGGGCGGGCTGCTCGAGCTTTCCGAGCTCCTTCAGCCACAATCATGGATTCCTAGCATACATACATACCTACCTTACGTATATATGCATGGTAGAATTAAGGATGGGTGTGGTCAGGATAGGATCGGAAGGAATGGAGTTAGGTTTCTGAAAGACAAAATACTACCCCAGCATTTGCCTAAGCAGCTGCACACGCAATGACCATGCTGCTACATGTGTATGAGGAAAACCCTCTGAAAAAAAACTCATACAAGGTAGACGGTAACGGGAATCGAACTCGTTGCCTCCCTAATGCTAAGCAGGTCGTGTCACCACTACGCTACCAGATCGGTATTAATAAGTTAAGATTTAACGTAATGTTTTATGAGTTGCTATGTAGTTAAATCCTATACGCTCTCAACTGAATGTTCACTTAATATAAATTGGGATTTAACTCTTTCTTATTAATGGAAACGCGATAAATAAACTTTTAGTTATCTTTTTTATGCGATTTTATTTAATACATATAAATTAACAATATACCCCTAACTTTTATTATAATAATTGCTTCCTTTAGCGGCATCGGTAGTCTACAGGTATTTCTATTACCAAACCGTGGACATATATTCAACATTGCTGCGTGTTGATTCAGGTTAGAACTATTTAAAAAAAAAACGAGACTTAAAATCCATAAAAGCTAATTAAGGCTAGATTAAGGAAATATAATTTAAATTCGCGACGAATCTAGTCCTTTCGTAAATTATTACCAAAATGGCTGATCTAAATAATAGGACCAATCGGTGATATAGAAAAGCATTCTGTGCAACAATTTATACTTTCTACATTATACATTAATCTAGAACATTTACGTTTAAATTTTAAATTCGTTGCCTTAAACTGCTCCACAACAAAACGCATTTCTGAATATGCACCTATCACCAAGCATCGGTCGCTAATATACACAGCCTCCTAGAAGTTAATTTACCGCTACCCGAGGTATAAACTGTCTTGGAATAGAAAAATAGTATAGAATTTATTATCTTTACTTTGTTGATTTTGGCTAAATTTAATAGCAAAAAACAAATGTTTGTTATACATATAAATCTTATGTGCCCACAAAATCTATCATAACCCACCACCAAAAGGACGTTTATTATTCCTTTTGGTGGTGGATTAGCACTGTAGTATTCCTGAGGAAATGCTACTCTTATTTAATTTTTATTTTAGAGTTAGGTTTGCTTTCAATATTTTTAATCGCATTTGGTTTAATTGCATTTATTAAACATAATGTTTGGAGCTAAGCTTCCCCAACCCACACCACTGACTTACAACTACTCTATTATCAGTATGTACTACTTGCAATCTTCCGTTTTCGCTGTTAATTCATTGATCTGAGGTAGATTTACAAAATTCTTCACTCTAACATATTTCGACTACAGCAGTCCAATAAAAATAAACTAGTCTTGGTTGCATTGGACCTTCACTCAACCACCAAGACAATATTCCATCCCTTTGTATCGCAATAAACTGTACCTTTTTGTAATATTTTAATCCGTTCACGAACTCTTCCAAACCAAATGAGTACTCAATGGGAAAACTTACTAAACGCTACAGATACTACGTGCTAGTAAAATTCAACAATAACCGCTCATACGAATTTGAGAAATACTGCCTCTTACTTAAATGTTCTAAATGTTTGGCACACCCTCAAAGTAAAGGTGTTTGTCTCACAACTCACAGATTAAAACCGGGAGGAATATTTTTACGAGTTTACTCCTCGGAAGCTACAGACCGAATCCTCTTATCGCTACGATTTTAAAAGTTACGCTTTTAAAAACGGAAAGTAGTTCTGGCCAATCACAACCGCTAAAAATAAAAAAAAATTACAACAGTCCCGCGCGAGTCAAAAAGTTCCAAAACGAACTTACAGAACAACTCATTACAACAGCTCGAAATTTGATATTTAATACCTTATGTGCTATAAAAACTTTAACTTTCTTTTCTTCTTGTGTGTTAGAAGTTTGGATCGCCATTAAAATTGTCAATACTGCCAAATCGCCTTCCTTTATTTACATAAGTTGCAACAATTTGAGTTACCTTGTAATTACATCTATAAGAAACACCTCAATTAAAGCCTCGGTATGCCAAAACTATCAAATATCTTCAAAATCTTTATTAGGTTCAGACTTAAATTTATAAATGGTAAACGCGCCTGGTTAGAATAACAAACCCAATCATGTTCTATCGTATATATCAAACGGTATGTAACTTTAATTTCTGCTATTTGAACATACCTTTACTAACTAGTGAACCTCAAACGCGAATCTTTGAACTACAAATTTAGTTGCTCGAAAATATAACAAACTAAGGTTATTCAAAACGTGCAACCATTGAAAAAATGCCTTTTTTAGGGCACCACCAGTCGTTTGGACGCGTTTACACTCAAGTTTTGTTCTGTACGTTGTGTGATGCGCAGGACTGTATGCAACAATTCTGATACTACTGTATCATGTTTTCCTTGAACGACCACAGATAGGTCGTCAGCAGAGTTAGTATATCATCGACCACAAGTAACCGAAGTAAGGGTAGCAACACCCCTCCTTGAGGGCACCCCCTTTCAGTCACCACTGTGATCGACTCTACGCTTATTTTTACTGTAATTTTTCTGCTTTTTAACATAGACTTGATCTAACCTTTGGTTGTAGCGCTGAAACCTTTACTATCTGCGTGATTTTTTATGGTTTCATATGAGGTGCTGTCAAAAACACCCTCTATGTTCACAAACTGCAGACAAAGTCACTTTTTTTCAACAAAAGCGCCTTTTCGAATTTGTTGACCAAACTCTGTAGGGTATAACTCTCTATTTGCCTTTTTGGTACGCATGTTGTTAGGGATAAAACGGTTGGTTTGGTAGAACCTAGCTTTTGTTTTGTTGTGTAAAGACGAGATTTCCAAACTTTACGTATGATTTGCTGACTATCTGCTTTTTGAAAAAGTTCGGGGCAAATACCACTTTCATAAGGCAACTTGAAGGGTTTAAAGGCTATCAGGATTAATTTAACTCGTTCCTATTTGAAGACAGCACCCTTTGTATTGTTTTTTCTTAGGTTGTTTGTGTCGTCTGATCAATATTTTGTTTTTTGTTAGGCTATTTAATGGATCTTTCGCTCGGTACCTTTTTTCAGGCGCTTCCAGAACCACATTGTTACCCTGACAAATTCTCACAAATCCTTTTCTGAGACCTTCGTAAGTTTTTTGTTGACTAACTGAATTCATGTAGTTTATGTATGAGTTTAAGCAAAATCGTCTGAGGCTCTTTCTAAATGCTCTATTGTATCCACTCCGTGGTAAATCTCTTCAACCTCATGCCTGATATGCGTCTCATATGAGCATCAATTAAATAGTTTCGGGGTCTTAATCGTTACTGGTTGCCTGTCTGAAATCAAATATATCTATGGTCAGAGAGAAGCCTCCACTGTCTCCCCCAAACGTATAAAAACTAACCCTTGACCAACAAAAATTGGCCACACGGTAGCACCTAATTTTTTAAATTGCTTTTCTGCGTTTTGCAACCTTGAGCTGGAGTGACATTTCACTTTTTAATAAAAGTTTGTTTATATTTTTGTTACAAAATTCTCATGTACTACAGGTAGCGGACGGCGAATAGTTTATTATTATAATAGATATGTTGACGTCGCAATTGTTACCGCGATAGAAGAGCTAATGGGGTTTGATATATTATATCTTAAGTCGTAATTTGATGTTTTCTGGATATTTTATATTCTGTATTTTACGTAATTGATATTTGAATAAGGGTTGTTAAAAAACAAATGTTAGGATAGAAACAGAAGTGTAACGAATTGCTGACTACACGTGTAAACACAGTACAGGGCCCCCTCACTAATGACCTGGGTGAATTAGCATTGTTGTTTGTTGTTTATATTTGTGTAGAGGTGGGCGTGGACGAACGGGTACAGGATAAAGCTTGGTTATAATTGTAAATAGACAATTACCGAGCATTTACATACTCCTGGGTCCAGATGACCATTAAAAACACCTCGAATTTTATTTTTATTGTGTTTATTGTTGTATAGATGAACGTGTAACCTGAGAAAGAGACGCTGTATTTTTCTAACGCACTCAAACCTATATATCGGTCACGATGGTATGATCTATTTACAACTTACCCTTGTAAGGTTTTGTTTAATTAGTTTTTTTTTGTCTTTGAATCAGTCTTGTTAATCCGAGGTGTAATTAGAATTGTTTGCCAGCGAACGAATTTTTCTTATATGTAATTTATTGTAATTGTACGTATGTATTTTGTGCTATATTAGTCACTAAACAATTGTGTATGTGTAAATTCCTCACCTATTTTTTTGTTTATCCTTGCATTTACCTTATTACCACCTGTGCAATTTTACTGTTGTTATATTTTATATGTACCGAAATTTGTCTTATTGTTTTACTTGCCTATTTACTTACAGACCGGCATGATTGGTTGTATAGGGCCACATGTTTGGTATTACATTTTTTATTCTGATTTATTTATGACACAATTGTGGGTGTGATTACATTGGTTTTTTTATTGTGTTTATGTGTAGCTAAACTGATTTTTATTTATTTTTCTTAATGTTATAATTTTGTACGCACTTTAACTTGATTTAATGGTGTTTTGTTGTATATTTAACCCTTTCATTGTTTTTTTTTTGTGTTAGTTGATTTATTAATGTACTTGTTCAATTACTTATTTATGAATAAAGTGTGTTTTCTTGGTGGTTTTTTCCCACAATAGTACATTAACGGGTTGATGCAACCTTACGCAAAGTTCGTTATCCAGCCTATCTAATTCAAATAGCACAAGGTACCTACTACTAGACGGCCAATTCTTTTGATCAGATTTGAGGTTTGCGAGCAGTTAAATATCAGAGTTGTAAATAAATTTTAATGTTTTAATTATTGCCAGGAAAGTCAATGTAAGGCATGCAATTAATTTGAGTAGTAGTAATATTATTGTCAGTAAAGTCAAGACTTAGCGATTGTTTTGTTCTTAGTGTCTGACTACACTACGCGTTTTTGCCGGTTCCGTTTAGCGGGAGCGTTTTGGCGGGACGAGCAAAACACATGGGTTTAAACCTGACCGTTCACATTATCCGGTGGCGCCGCATCATGTTGCGGTCAGCCTGAACGACGGGATGGCCGGACAGCGACAAGAATGCATTCATTTAAATACGACTGTTCGCACTGTCCTGTCGTACCGCGCTTTTTGTAAAAAAAACGACATGTTAGACGTTGACAGGTTTATTGAAAACTTGCAAGAGAATCTTGCTTTGTGGGACAAAAAGTTGAAAGATTATAGTGATAAGAATGTACGAGATAAATGTTGGACTTCGATAGGCGAAAATATGTTTGAAACGTGGATGAAAATGAGTGCTGCAGGAAAAAGGTGAGGACATCTACTTATTATATTTTTCCAAAAATGTGATAAAAAGCGACGTGTAATGATGCATGGTTTAATTATAAGTGTTATTGCTATAGTGAAGTACATATTATTTTGCATGAATTGTAAAACTATTATTAATGTTAGTAATGTACATATATGAATGATACTTATTAATACATTTGATTGTTTTGGAAAAGAATTCTCTAACTGTCGTTCCTCGGCTTTGCCTATTCGAGCCACAGTTATCCACGTCCACAAATGAATATATTTCAGTGTCTTCATAATTTACGCCATCTCTTCTGCGTACGAAATTGTGTAATATACAACAATCCTTTACAATATCGTCAACAAAATCGGGTTGTACAAGAATTGGTGTGTGAGAAATGATCCATTTGTTTGCGAGAACCCCGAACGTGCATTCCACAGAGCGTCTGCATCTCGATAGTCGGTAATTATAAATGCTATGTTGCGGAGTGAGTCCGCGTTGAGGGTATAGTCGCAAAAGATTCGTATGAAGCTTAAAAGCTTCATCCCCTACCATGACAAAAGGTGCGGATCTGCATTTGTATTTGGTAAACATCTAGGTGGTTGTAAATTTAATGTGCTGCTATATAACTTTCTGCCCAATGCACTGTCTCGAAACACGGCAGAATCTCCTTCTTTGTCATATGCGCCTACGTCAATGGCTATGAAGCAAAGGCTTGCATCTGCAATGGCCATAAGAACAACAGAGAAGAACTTCTTGTAATTGAAAAAGTTCGAGCCGGAGTTCTTCGGTTTTGTACACGTAATGTGCTTGCCATCTACGGCACCAACACAATTCCGGAAGTTGGTTTTCTGATAAAAGGTTGCAGCTATTTCCAGCCACCTTTCTTCTGTTGGTTCAGGCATTTCCAATTTCTTTAGGCAGGACCAAATAGCTTGACAAGTTTCCCTTACTATTGCGGCGCATTTCGCGATGTAAAATTCATACTGCAAAGCAGTGAAGGTTGTTCCAATTGCCAGATACCTTAAAAGAAATGAACGACAATATTATATGCTATATCCTCATCACAAAATGCTACTTCAAACTCTATACATACTGTAACATTCAAAATTGTAATTACCTACAAGTTTGGCGCATCCCAGGCCAATTCGACAATCTCTGTCGAATTGCCGTGGAATGCTCTGTCAAGTACTTCTGTTAATAATGGCAAACCCCCCTTCCCAACGTTTCTCAAGACTCTACATCAGGGAAAAAGTGGCGATGCTGCTCCACAGAGAAGGAAATACATATATGCGGATAGTCTCACGTTCCTGCTAACGTCTGTGGAAAAAAAGGAGGTATGTGTTCTGCAACCTACCTCAATGCCCAGTTTATTTTTTTGTCTGTTTTGGAAAACACTACAGGAGCTATATCAAAATGAATGTGACCGACGTTTCATTTCAGCACTTCAGGGAACGTAGCAGACTATGAGGGAGAACAACTAAGACAATCTGATGATGACAATACCATTGAAGGAGAGGAACCTATTGGATTGGGACCTCGTAATGAGAATGTTACTGCGAAACGGACTTGTAAGGAATCTTGCATTACCGGTTTCTAAAGCAAACTGCTGGAGAAGTTAGACAGTGCGAAACGTGAGGAGTAAGATACAGATAAACCGTTTTTACTCTCCGTTCTGCCAGATTACAAGGCATTAAATGCAGAACAAAAAATAGATTTTCGCCTACACGCTTTACTGTTTTTTAAAGGATTTAAAAGAAGAGTAGAACAAACCCCACAACCTCCGCCACCTCTACGCGACATCAGTTCCCACCAAGCTTATCAGTTCCATCGTGTCATACCATTCCCTTCGCCTTATGAATACACTCCCCAATATCAAGATTTCCGTAATCCTTCGTACCCATCACAGTATCAATATCCATCAGCTTCACATATCCCTATACCGACACCCTCACGTCATCCTTCTTCTGCATCTCAACAACAAAGCGCATCAACTTCGTCTGCAAATGAATCCGAATACTCAACCGACTCGCTCAATTGGTATGAAATGTAACACGTGTATTGATAATGTATAAGTATATGAATAATAAAAAGTAGTTTTCAACATACCTTAATGTTATTGTCAATCGTTCCTCTGCACTTGTGGGATTTATGGAGTGTCTTGCTTACTAATGTCTGCACGTATGAAGTTTAACAAGGCATCGAATGATGCAATCGACATCTGGTAATATTAGAAAAATTTTGTTTCGTATTTCCTTATGTTTACGAAAAACTTATTACATTTTTCGTCTGATGGGCGCTGTGCGTGAAATGAGTGGACCCAACATGTCCGTTCCACCGGTGTTTTTAACAAGCCCTCGGCTTCAAGGGCACAAATAACTTTTAATGTTGGCAACATAGTGACTGTTCTCCTATATTGTGTGGTATAGACTGACCCGTTTCGCGGGAGGATGTATACGGATGACGATTCATCCGGTAAAAACGCTCCCGCTAAACGGGACCGGCAAAAATGCATAGTGTAGTCAGACACTTAGATTTGCATTATTGCGAATAAGTTCAAATTACACTTTTCAAGACAGGGTAACTGGGGGATGCTATATACCCAACCAAATGTTTTTATCCTCATCAAAAGCAGCTAGCCTAGTTCAACAAATGAAGTTCTATCCCTGCGTATTCGAATATTCTAATAGCTTTTCTCTCATTGAAGTGCTAGAATATTTTATCGAGTTATAACGGATTCTACGCTCCTGGTTATAAATTTTTCAGCCATTCAAATTACAAACAAAAATCCTTTTTATTATTTCGGCTAAGAGCCTAAGTTGCATACACTACTAATTAATTCATTAATATCAGTAGTATAACTGTTCTTCCAATATTTTGTTCGCTTCATTGTCACAGACTAGTAAATGCAACCTTACAAACACTTGTTCTTCCTATTTAAATTTAGATAGTTCCTCTTTGTGTGTTACATTTTGTAATCAATACATTTCAATTTAGCTTCTTGTAACATTAAATATATGTCTGCCAAGTGGGTTGCGTATTATTAATGTAAATAATTATGTTAAAGTTGGAAATCGAGTTCAAAGAAAGCATCACTAAGTATTCGCTTGCTACACATAAATATTAATTTTAAACCACTGAACATAAAAAAATTGATGAAATGTTAATCATAATGAAAATAATATTTTCATTACAATAATGGGTAAACACGAACTTTTAATTAATACGAATAGAAATATATAGATGCACTTAATTATTATTTAATGTGAGCATTTTAATTAAAGTGTTATAAACGTTGAGTGTTACGTTTTTAGAGCTGAAATTAGATCTCCATCTTTTTGCTAATTTTTTTCTGATTATTACTTAAGTGCTTTGGCGTTCATTCTTTTAATTAAAAGATTTCAGCGATAAACTTCTTTTAATGGAATTTTTAAAAAAATGTGCTACACCAAATAAAAGGGAATTTAGTCAAAGGGGAGAACATATTTTCACTTACTTAATTGTAACAAACAATTGTCATCATTTGTCGTTGGTTTTTGTTCCTAATTCGATATTTACAGGATTGATTCTTTATTCAACTCCATTATTTAACTATGATTATAATATTTAAAATTGAATCAAGTGTATTAGTAGGTAAGTACATTGGTTTTAATCATTTAACTATTTTATTTATGACAAACATTCTTATTATTAAGGTAAGGCGCATATCGGGACGCGACCAGCGTGTGTGGCGCGACGCGACACTGCGAGTTTTTGTAAACACTTGTAAATGAATGGATCAGCGCAAATTGGCAACGCGACGCGACACAGCACTACTGTCGCGACACGCGACACGCGTGGCGCTGTGGTTGAGACACAGTTTCTCGCGCCACACTCTTCGCGTCTCACGCAGGAATAGAGGGGAGACGACATGTTATCTCGAAAAGCGTCCAAGGGTCGGCCATATTGTTACCTGATTTACGTCATTTTCTGGTGTAAAGTTTATAAGTGACATTATTTGTATTTTATAAATAATAGTGATGGCTTGTTGTGCTCTGCGTAGTTGCTCTAGAAATAATAAAGTGGACAAGAAAAATACAACGGGTATAACGTTTCATAGGTGACCATCCTCCATGTTGATAGCAGATTTAGTCCCACCTACCACGGACGTTTTTGTATCGGATGAAGTGGTATCATGTCCTCTCCCCTCTATTCCTACCTCAATGGTCTCACGTGCTTTATGCTTCGATCATAACCAAAAAGCTTTGGTATCCGGTATTGTTCATATTTTTACCTAAAAAACTATGTCGAAATATGCGTTCACGACGCCACACGTGCGTCGCGATAGTGTCATGCCACTCGCGTCACACGCGCCAGCGCGTCTCAATATGAGCCTCGCCTAACGGCCAGCCTACCATGGTATACTCTTTAAAATAATAAATATACACAACGTTTTCTTTCATGGTCTATAACCATGGAATACATGATATTTGTATACTCAACAAACAAGTTTGCTCTATTTGTAAGGTTTTTGACACACTGAGTGTGGTTAGCGTCGGATTGGGCGTACAAGGATTAAAATATTAAGCTCTTAAACTATCAATGTTGTTACATAAAATTTTTTTTGAGCATAATGTAAGTTGGGTGTAAATGTTATACCACTGGAAGTAAAACCGTAAAAACATATTTAGATCTTGTATGAAAGATTGTGAGTTGAAAAAGTTAAATATGAATGAGAAGTAAAAACCCTGTTGGGGCTATAATGTATGTCACTGTGTGTAACTTCTGTATTTTCAGGAATGTAGGTTTGAATTGTTATGAATGGGTAGCGTTAGGGAATGAATGATGTGTCGGTACATTAAAGAATAGTAAGAATATGTATGTACCTGTATTCGTATAAATGAGTTAGGTTTTCACAATGGAACAATATTATGAGTCAAGGGCAAGTTGCATTGAAATTTATTGGATTTTGCGGAAAAAGATGTGCGCATCTCTGGAAGACTTGCACTGAAATTTGAGTATATTTCTGAATTTGAAGATCAAGTTTCATCATTTCGGAGAGTTTGCGTGTAAGTGATTTTATTGGGAATTGGAAGTTTTTTAAAAATGCAATCAAATCCTTTACGTAGATTTAAAATAAATAGTCACTGTTAGATTATGAACAAGTGTTGTACGTGAAGTCCACGCGGCCGTGATAGAAACTTTCAGATTGAGCCTTTGTAACTAAACAGCAATTTTGTTTAGCGTCAATTAAAAGTAAAAAATTTTTTTATTGGTGCCCCATCTTACCTATTTAAAGCACGCCTTAGCGTGTTTAAATCGAACTTTCAAAAACGCGCGTTTTTTAAAGTTACCATGGCAACATCAACAACTCAAGAAACGTGGAGTCTAAATGACAATTTTTGCTGATTGATCTGACAGGAGTACCTTGTAACGTCAAGTAAAATATTACTAACAAATTCAAAACCTTTATTTAACACTTTTAATTTTATAAATGAAAATAGAAAGTACAGTTAGTATTGTTACATATCTTAATTTTTATTTTCATATTTTACATTCTTAGTAATAATACTAGTATTTATGATTTCAAGTACCGAGAAAAAATATATCTGTAGTGGCCAACGGCATAAAATAAATTTAGTGTATAGACCATTAAGAACTTAAGCATGACAAAAAATAAAGATCAAGTTCATTGAAAGACAGTTAAGGATGGATTTGAATCAATTAATTGCCTATTTTATACGATCGTGTTGAGGTGCGAGTAAGGACAGCCATTTACCATGGTATCAGAAAAGTGGAGCCTAGTGGTTTGCAATGAAAAATCATGTGTGTGCGTGTGTGAGTGTGTGCGCGCGTGCGTACGTACGTGCGCCCATCCGTGCGTGCGTGCACGCGTGTACGGGTGTGTGCGTGTGTCCGTTGGGGTGTGTGTGTGTGCGTGTGACTGTGTGTGCTTGTGAAGTTTTGTTATGGCTACCAGATTTTTTTAAATTTGTGCTGAAGACATTAGATGACTGCAATCTATGTTACCAAAACACACAACTACATTTTCCGCTTCCAGAAAGTTGATCGAAGGAAAATTTGTCGAAACGCAAGTGGTCGAAACAGCAATTGATCGAAATACGGTTCTAGGAAAATTGATCGCAAGCGATTGATCGAATACAACCGACTTTCCTTCACACTTTTTTCAGGCTTAGGGCTGACAGCACAAAGCTGGCGTGTTTAAAAGTCGTTTTTTATATTTTTTGGTTTTTATTAAAGTCGGAAAGAAATTCCTTTGTCATTATTTTTTGTTTTTTTTTCTTGCTTTTCAATATAATTGTGTATTCATTGGATCCAAAGCTTGTGTTGTGAGCTATGCCTCGTAAAAAATCTTCGATGTTACGTAAGTTATAATTTCCAACAAGTCTTGCTATTCTTTCAGCACAGTCTCTGTATTTTTTACGGACAGGAGAGCATTCTTGACCACTTATATATTGCTAAATTTGGAGTCTTCGTAAACTTTGTTCCCTTTGAATAGCTTCTATAAATTTCCATATATTTTGGTGATCAGCTGAAATTTGTTGCTCAAAACCCCGATGCCACCCTTCAATTGCATTGTTAGTTTAGGTAGACCTTGCTGCACTCCTTCGAAACAGTCCCACATACCGTGAGGAAATTGTGGGGGTCGCCGAGGGTGGCGGCGTTGCGGACGCCCAATCCACGTATCTTCAAAGTAATCAAGTACAGGTTGTACTTCTGGAGGTATTAGGTCTCCATCAGAAAGTATTTCGAAAGCCTGAACTACATCTTCCGTAGGGACAAATGCAATGGCGGGTAGCAAACGTAATGCTAGTGCGAAATTTGCATCGGTTTCATATCGCCTTTGAAGGCCAATTGCTTGAATTCCTCTAAATGTGCACTGGCTAAAATGAGAAAAGCAACCACGTTGTCGGCATCCTGGAAATTCTTGAGATATGACATTCATCATAGCATGTTCAAAATCTGTTAATATCGTTCTTGGAGAAACTGCTGCTTGAAGTTCCTTCAGTTTCTGAAGCAACGTAATGTACGTAATCTCTCTTTTATCTGGCAATAATGCACACAGCAGGGGAATTGCGTTGTTATATTGTAACCCATGAATAGTATACATTTGATAAAAAAGATGCGGTACAGATTTAAACGTACTATCCATATACCAGTGGTCGGACTGGGCCACAAGTTGGAGATTTTTTTTGTTGAGAATATTAATATGCGGTTTTCATTGGCTCCCGAATCGAACAACAAAAAATTCTCACCATTTTTGGTATTGGTATACTCGTCTGGAAAAACGATATCTTGGCGGCGTAGAGGTAATACTGGGGCGGCTTGTTCTTTTTTACGAACATTTCTTATGGTCCTTTTTATGCTGTCTACTTTTGCAAGACTAGCTGCTGCAGCTTGGGTGACGCCAATGGATGCATTTGATATAATCACATGAGGTGCATCTTGGGTTTCCCTAGCTGTATTCTTGATTCTGTTCATTACCATATCGGCTTCTACCCGTGCTGCATCTGCTATACGGTTATGCACATCACTTCTTTTAATAACAATATCGTCAAGTGTTATAATACGAGCTGAACATTTATGTATTCGATAATTATTACACTTCCAATATATTTTGGTTGCCACTTGTTTTTCTTTATAATATAGGTAACAGTCCAGTAACAATTGCGGTTTTCCTTTTTCGCTAGTTATAAACTGGAGCACCATTTTGATTTCGATGTTCACTCTTCCACAACGTTTTGTATAATGGCAACAACAAAGATAAAATTAGAAACTCCCTAATTATGCGCAAATAAAGCATCATAATGTGTTTCTCGTTACCTAATGAGAGAGAAAGTTTCGAAGAATGCAGCAAGGTTTACGTTTTGTATCACGGTTGATTAAATAGAAATTATTTAAATAATTTTCTGGAATTTAAAAGGACTAATTAATTATTAATTTATTTGTGATATAATGTTTTAAAATAATTAAGTTGAAATGAAATTTTATTCGTTTTCAAATATATCTAGTTTTTTAAGAAAAGAATTAAATTCTATTATTATTTATTTAAAAATTTATTTTTAATTTTTAAGTTTTAATATTTAATATTTAATGGGATGTGCTTTTACTTAGAATTTTAAAAATTAATTTATTTTTATATTTTGTATAATTTGAATTGTTAATCATATGAATAATTTAATGATTATTTATTATTTAATTATTGATTTATATTAATTTTACATTTTTTATTAAAAATTAGTTTTACATTTTTTATATTTAGTAAAAATGATTAAATTAGTAAATTTGTTTATTAAAATAAAAGGATTTTTAGTTTGTGAAAAGAAACTCGGCAAAATTATTTTCTGCCTGTTTATTAAAAACATGTCCTTTTGATTATAATTTAAGGTCTAATCTGCTCAGTGAAAATTAAATAGCCGCAGTGTTTTAACTGTGCAAAGGTAGCATAATAAATAGTTTTTTTGTGCTGTCCTAGAACCGTATTTCGCCCAATTGCGTTTCGACCAATTTTCCTTCGGCCAATTTTCCTTCGATCAATTGTTTTCGATCAATTTTCCTAGACCCTACATTTTCAGGTACTGGAATTAACATAATGAATATAAGCTTAATACACAATGCCGTACCTTTGTACTGTGATAAATGATAATAAAAGGCTTTCATAGTTTGACTTCATTAGCTCTGAAATTTATTTGGCCTTAAAGCTATTACAACCACTTACATTTAAGACGATTACCTTTTTTGGGGTTTTGTTTCTATTGTTTTGCTACGAAAGGCTTGTTTGCTTATTTGTTTTACAAATAAGTTTTAGTTGCATGTCCGTTTTTTCGGATGATGATATTTTTCTGTTTCTTATGAATTTCGGAGCATACTCTCTTTAAGTTAGATTATTTCCTATTTTCATACCGTGACTCAATAAAGTCCTTTATTTGTAAATATGATGAACATCGAGATCGGCCAAATACATTAATTTCAACTTGCCGATAACTCATTTTAAACCTTAGATATAAATTTAAAACGGCATTGCCTAAAAGATCTTAATATATTTTTCAGATGGAATCAATTCTGGCAGAAAAGTAACAGTATGCAACTCTTATGGCTTGAAATAAAATTCCAACTCACACGTTACACATTTTTAACTTAATTTATTTTAATCACACCTTACGACAAATTTTTTTAAATATTAACCCTATACTACTATACTGTATAATGTGCTAAACACTCTATAAGGTGAATGTGAAATTTAATTGCCGAGGCCCGGTAAGGCCTAGTTGAATAAACCGAACGAGTTTTAAAAAAAGGTTTCCTGCAGATCCTCATATTAGATTTTTTTGGAAACGGTTTCCTTGATAAAACAGAAAAATTGTATATAACTAAATATTTAAACTTTTCCGTTTTCATCTTACGTTTGTCACTAACCTTGTCAAAATATAGGATTTTATTCTATTTTTTTAATTTTATGTATGTTTTACAGACCGTATGTATAATGCAGACTGTATATAAACTGACATTTATAAAAAATGGAAATTAAAACTGCGATAATCTAGGTTACCGTAGATTTATTTCCATTCTTTTATCAAAATAGCACTTAATTTTGATAAACAAATGGAAATACATATACGATAACCTATGTTACCATAGATTTAATTTCCATTTTTACATACGCTCTAGGAATGTTATTCGTAGTTCATGCCCACATTTTTTGGTTGTCTGCAACGTATTTGTAAATAATCGAAGCATTTTAATTCTTTGAACTTTTTTCTGTAATCATTTTCAAAAATTGCAATGAAAAACGTATTCAAACTGTCGAAATTCAAATTTTGAATAACATTTGTCAATAGATGTTACCAAAGTAACCTAAATCGCCCAATGTTTAATGTTGTCCATTTAGAAGGATACATATTGTCTTCAAAGAACGTCTCGGTATAGAAAGACAATTACAAACACAATGGAGATAATAATAGAAACGTCTTTATTTACTATCCCACCTTTCGTAAATAATATAATAATCAAGTTTTAATATAATCTACAGTTCCACTATACTAATGAATAATAACACTAATTACACAAGCACCATTTCCGTATTTTTTCCTTAATTTGTTACATTATTAAATTTTACTACTGAAAAACTCCTACAGTAGATTTATTCAAAATTAAACAAATACGCAATTTTCTTACACGTCGTAAATTACGCTTTCGTAAATATACGATTTCCCATTTTGTTTACCTCGTGTTTTCAATAGTATTTTTTTATCGGTTGCAACTTTTATCCTTTGAGAGCAAAGAAAGTTCAACTTACTTATTGATATCACTAATTAACGTACTTTTTAGAAACCCTAGGTTTACGTCGTAATTCTGAAAAACAAGTAGCTTTAAACATTTATAAGTGTGTAAACACGCATTTTCGTTCAAAAGAAAGTTAAACTAATTTAAACGTTTATACAAAGTTTACATTTATGACATAAAGCCACGTGACTTTGATCAACATTACAGTTTTTACTAATATTTTTATCGTTGACATTCGATTTTTATTTGCCTGTCAAATAAGATACTTTATTCGTTTTTGTGTTGTATTTTCAATTTTTCTGATTCATTGTTTTTTTTTAAAACAGTTCTTTTAAAATTCACTACCAGGTCCTCGATGATGATTTATGTAGTAAAGCTGTAAACACAGCTTAGTTAGCTAAATTTTAAAATATTGTAGTATTTAGAATAACTAACAGTAGAAGAGAGGCACCATGCACCATCTTGTATTTTGACGTCACAAGACCGCCCAAGTGGAAGCCCGTATTTTCCACCCTTATTTTTTATGGTTTCTTTTCTGAGGCCTTTTTTAACCCCTTGATGGAATTTTCATCCCTAATTACGGCCTCTTTGTTTTTACTCACCCACGTGGGAGACCGTATTTTTCACCCTTATTTATGGTTTCCTTTCGGAGGCCTTTTTCAACCCTTGATGGGAATTTCAATGTTGTATTAAGAGCCTTTTTGACAGCAATTTTTTTGTACTTGTTCACGTGAAGGGTGTATTTAGGGTTTGGTCTTGGACTTGGGGTTGTTGGTCTTAGACTTGGACTTGGGGTTGTTCCAGGCATTGATCTTGGATTTGGGGGCTGGGGCTGGGTGACGGTTTCTTTTCCGGGTGGGGGGGGGGGGTCTTTTTCAACCATGATTGTTTTTGATTGTATTAAGAGTCTTTTTGGTGGTGAGCCCCTGGAGGTTAGGCAGTTGTGCGTATTCTTTTCATTCCTATCTACAGATTGTAACCTTACGAAATTTTATTTATACATTGGGGTTGTATTCTAATAAGGACGCCTAATGCTATCTTGTAAGGCTGATAATGGGCTTCGCAACTTACTGCTGGGAGTTAGCCCCGTGACCTTTGAAGTAAAACTTGAATTTGTATTCTAATAAGGAGGCCCTATTGCTATCTTGTAAGACAGGTGTATGAACTTGTGTTAGGGTTTGATCTTGCGTGGAGGAATTTGAATGACAGTAAAATTTAATTATATAACACTTATTTTTGTTGTAAATATCATAATTAAAAAAGCCTCTGTGAGTTATAAAAAAAAATTACTGACATTCAGATTATTCTCTAATGAAAAAATTTTTTATTAAGTTAATTAATCACATAACAGTTATTGCAATATTGTTTTCTAAACGAATATTAAGACTGATTGTTTTACCAGCATTGACGCATTGAAATATGTTTAATATCATCCGCTCGTTAAATTGTTTTATATTGTACACCTTAATATTTTTAAAGAAACTTGTTGTTACGTATAACTTACATGTGTTTTATAACTGTAATTAAAAATCTGTACAAGTAAATAAAATAAATAAAAGGTTAGCAGCACACTTACCAGCTCTGTATTGAAAGAACATCTTTGAGAGACTGATTCACGTGTGATAGTCACTGCTTTGTGTTACTGGTCTAATCAAACTAAAGCACTTTCTATGTTTTACGTTTATGAATAGTTGATGTAAAACTAGTTATTGATTTCCCCATAAGTAATTTTTAGAGTGTAAATATACAAACAACCTAATTATCTTTATCACACTTACTGCAACTCGTATTTACCTTTCCCTTAATGTAATTAATAACAAAGCGATTTGAACAAAATATTATATGTTGTCCATACATACACACGCAAATTGTTTTTTTATAAAAAACCTTATTAAAAAGTTTGGAAAGTAATAATTACATGTTTTAAATTCCACAAAAACAATATGTAGCTAGAAACCGCTGTTCATGTTTACTTTTAATTAAGTACTGTGTAATTATATAATCCTGTTAAATTTAATAATCTAAAAAATTGATTACCAGTATCGAATGGGTAACATAATTTCTTTTAAAAAACGTTGATTGTGACCTTTTGTCTGTATGAAAATTTATTTATACTTAGTTTAAATTAAATTGCTTTAAAAATAAAACGTGTAATTAACTAATCGATTAACCTGCTTACGGAGATAGTAAACTTCAAAAATTAAGGAATGTCGCTTTTATTTCTTTACCTTTTAATACGATTTTTCAAAAACTCATAATTAAAACCATAATAAGTGGAGTATAACAGGAGCTGAGAGCATGTTCTAAAATATACAACTAGGTGACTCAACCTTTACTACAGAAAACATTCCTAGAAATACACTACTAGATGGCACCACAAACAAAATCAAATGTACTATCACGAGGACCAAGACAAGGGGTGAAGCCTGTAACACAAGTTCCTATACCTGTCTTATAATTTAGCATTAGGCGCCTTATTATATTATCGTTTTTACATTAGTAACGTTCTAGTTTCGGTACCGTCAGCATCAACAATGAATTCGCCCTGTTATGAATATACAATAGCTGATATTCTAGATTTCGAAGATTTAATGATAAATTACTATTGCATAACAATACCTGAAGATCATGCAGTAGTGAAGAATGACGATAAAGAAAATGCGAGTGAGAGCGGTAATCTAGTTATTGTTGGTAGCGAAAAGGAGACAATGTCAGAAGATCAAACAGGTAAGACAGATACCGATGCTAAAAGATATGTAATCTTAAAATAGCATTACTTATAATAAATTATTATTAATAAACCCTTTATCTTTTACAGCCCCCAAGAAGCCCAATAAGAAGGAGGCTCTAACAGAATTTCTATCAAATAAGAAGGATTCTGCTGTTGATACTGCTACATAAGATGTATTCTTAAAATACTGTCATTAATAAATAAATAAATCATTATTTAAAAAATCATTTAGCTTTTTATTGAGGTTTTATACTGTTAACAGAAAACATACAAATTCAGCCTTGGGGGTGAGGGGTGAAGGTTCAAGATCAAGTTGCGATGCCCTATATCTGTCTTATAAGTTAGTGTCAGGCCTCCTATTAGAATACAATTTCAAATGTCTACCATAACCTACAAAGACTTAAATACAATTTTCAAATTTTGACTAAGGATCATGGGACGAAGACCTAAAAGTAAGTTGTGAAGCCCTATACCTGTTACAGGTTATCATTAAGGTCTCTTATTTGAATACATATTCAAATTATCATCCTATTGTCTTAAACGGTCACATGCAATCGTGTGCGTTTCTTCTATTTAAAAAAAAATGTAGTCAATGATAAAATGACAAAATTTACGCTCTTATAAATTTATTTTTTATCGACGCGTGTTTTATACCATATAGGTAAGAATCGCTGTAACCGTGCTATAGTTAGTGCGACTCCTGTTGCTCGACTCCCAAAGATAACCGATCGTATTCGAACATAGCTGAGTGCTTACACCCATTCCTCCAATATAATTTTAAATAAAGGCAAATAAACAAGTTTTACAACATTTATTTTACACAAAAATATGTAACATTTTTACACAAAATACAATTCTCTCTTTATGTCTAATAGGCGTGTGATTTAGTACATCCAATTTAATTTTTAATTTTATAATTTAATTCTATACTTTGTTCTTCCAATTCTCTTTCTAATCAATAATTAGATATACATAACGTATCCGTATTTTCGAATTGTAATATGTAACGTAATTTATTTCTTGTGGTTATCGGTTTGGTACCTATTATAACTAATTCTGTCCCCACGGATAACTGCTCCAATTTCCTACAGTCTCTAGCCTTTATAATACGTTTAATTTCTTACATAGAAACTTCGTTAATTTTATGCATGTCTTGTTGCGTGGAAATTTACATTTTCCGTATTTTCTAAAGCTTTTACATGCCCCACATGTTCTATCTTAGCAAAAGAATCCCCATTAAATGTGGTAATTGCATGAGTCTGAACGTCCCGTCTTTTTTCTCTCGTGTTCCTCTTGTTTTTCTCGCCTCCCCCGATTTTCTTTCGTCTCTCTCTTACCACTTATGTTTCTCTCTCGCCTCTCTTACTTCTCTCTCAGGATTATATAATTACACAATAATTAGCTAAAAGTAAACATAAACAGTGGTTTCTAACTACATATTGTTGTTGTGGAATTTAAAACATGTAATTATTACTTTCCAAACTTTTTAATGAGGTTTTTTATAAAAAACAATTTGCGTGTGTATGTATGTATGGACAACATATAATATTTTGTTCAAACCGCTTTGTTATTAATTACTTTAAGGGAAAGGTAAATACGAGTTGCAGTAAGTGTGATAAAGATAATTAGTTTGTTTGTATATTTACACTCTAAAAATTAATTATGGGGAAATCAATAGCTAGTTTTACATCATCTATTCATAAACGTAAAACATAGAAAGTGCTTTAGTTTGATTAGACGAGTAACACAAAGCAGTGACTATCACACGTGAAACAGTCCCTCAAAAATGTTCTTCCAATACAGAGCTGGTAAGTGTGCTGTTAACCTTTTATTTATTTTATTTACTTGTACAGATTTTTAATTACAGTTATAAAACACATCTAAGTTATACGTAGCAACAAGTTTCTTTAAAAATCTATCCATGTTTGAACATGGATAACTCGAAGTTAATAGACAACTTCTTCTAATAAACTAATAGGTTAATACGTCATAATAATAACACAAATTTAAGGCAGCAAGGTTGAATGCATTCACCCGTACAGAGATTTTTCTATTTACAGAAACCTAACCAAATTAAATGAAACATGTAAAATTAACTGTCTGAAAACATATATAAAGTTGGTTAATTTTACAAGTGAGTATTTGTAAAGTAATAAATTACAAAACAACTTAAATTTTTGCACCAATAAAGTTGGGTATGTCTGTACATTAATATAGAATTAAGTTTGTTTGCATTTGAAAAAGTTAAGCTTCAAAAGCACAAGGAATCACAAAAGCATGGTTAACTTAGCTTTAAATAACTTTAAATAAAAGAAAGTTGTTATAGGAAAAAGGTAGGCACATGGTTCACCGAATATTTTATCCTTAACTAAACCCCTGAAAGTGAATATAAAACCGACACACGTCGATGGATTTATTAAATCCAGAAAATATTCCTCAGGGTATTAAAATGTTACCATCTTAAATCATCTTAATAAGAACGTTAAACTAGAATTTTATACCGGTTGTTACTAACTGTAATACCAGTGACTCCAAATCATAAAAATATAGGTTAAGTATGAATGGCCATCAATATTTCAATAAAAGTTATTTATTTAGTTTAGAAAAGTAATATATTTAAGGAAGTACTAAATGACGATATTAGAGAAACAGAAATATACAAATGATTCTAACTGCTATTAAACTCAACTAATGTTACAGTTTAAGTAACAAATGTAACAACGATATTCAACTAGTCACGTTGAGGTTCATTCTATAATCAATAGAACCGATGTTAGTGTGGACATTTACGGTATTAAACTCTATTTGTACCAGATATATTTTTTTAAATCAAGAAAACACCTTATAGTAAAGTTACTTAGCTACCATTTTGTAATGAATTGTAATCAATTGAATACAAATTTAATTTCAATAAGTTATACTTTTCGTACACTTTAATCGTAAAATGGGGGTTAATGTGGACAAAAGCAGTTTAATACTGGGATTAAAGTGAACACCACAAAATCACTTGCAATTATAAAATTGGAGTATACGACCTTACTTTTCGGTAACTGATGCCCTTGAAGCGAACCCTTCCGCTCGATTGAAAAGAAATATGAACAGGAAATTGAAATTTTCACTCTTTCCTTTTGCAGGAATTAACCATAAATTCAGATTTTCTAAATGGCTGTTCCATCCTTCTAACGTAGCTCTTATAAGTTTGCTTTCTTGCGAAGTGAACCAATATACAACCAAACAGACTAAAATCGTTTTCTTCTTCATCTCCATACCAACGTTTTGAATATTCTGAATATAAGCTTATGTATTGGCCTGCATCACTAACAAATTTAGGTTTGTCAATTTTAGCTTTTCAACTTGCTTCGCGGTATGGTCATCTTTATAGTCTTTTTGGGCTGGATCTTCTTCAAGTTGATTCTTAACGAGTATGCTTGTGTATATGGTATTGTACACTTTCGTGATTTAGCTGAAGATTTACAATGGCCAACAATCTTAAGAAAACTGAATCTTTTTAGTATTGGAAACTGTCTCACATGGTGGTGTTGCGTGATATTTTAGGTGTTGTTCTTCCAAATTATTCTCAAACCAGGAGGAACGAGCAAGTTGATTTTCTTGCACAGACCAGATTGTTCTTGTTGTTCTGTTGCATTTATTGAAGGTAAAGGTCCATCCGATGGTGAAAAGATACAATTCCACATATACACCCAGGCATACTGGCAGATAGACACACATCCACACGCGCGCGCGACATACATACATCAAAATGTTGATAACTCGACATTGATTCGTTGCACAAAGGAATAATTCACTTATAGTTTCGTGCATAAGAAAGTAAAAAACACCCAGACTAATACAAAAAGCACAGGATTGCAAACAACAAGAAGGACAAACAAGAATCCACCAAAACCATAAACAAACTAAACGACTAAACCAAAAAGTTACTTATCATACAAACAGACAAACACTTAAACACGATAACACACTAAGACACACATTCGCGAAGAAGGAAACCGAGCAATAAACAAAAAGCTACTCAACAATCAAACACTCAAAACAAAGGAAACTAGCAAACATGCAAGCTAGCCAACGTACAAATACAAACACGCAAACACTCACAAATAATCCAAACAACCAAAAAGAACTAAACGTATAAAAAGCTAGTTGCTAATCAAGCAAATCAACCAAAAACAAAGAGACTAGCAAACAAGTAAACCAGTGGACAAACAAACAAAAACACACACACACACATGCACACACGCACATACGCACAACACAAACAAAATTCCCTAATGCACAAAAACCACAGACGAAACAAGCTAGTCAACACACAAACATGCCACGACGCATACAAACAAGTAAGTTAGCCAACATGTAAACACAAACTTCGCTGTTGGATAGAGCTTGTTTGATAATTTCTTTGTTCCGTTTTATTTTTGACTAGCCTTCTGCACGTTTCTTGAGCTTGTTCTATTTCGGTTGTGTGTGTGTGAGTGTGTGTGTGTGTGTGCGTGTGCCTGCGAGCGTGCGTTCGTGCGTGCGCGTGTGTGTTGAATGTTTGTGTGTGTGTGTGTGTGTGTGTGTGTGTGTGTGTGTGCGTGGGTGCGTGCGTGCGTGTGTGTACCTAAGGTAACTTGAAAAGTACGTAACCGGTTTTAAGAACATTTTGAATTTATAGTTGTTTTTAAAATATTTTTTTGCTATCATATATTAGTTATATATCTTGAAAATCATTACCTTTATTGCAAAATCGGAGAAGCCTTAATAAGGACAATTAAATCTTAGATAAGTTTTCTTAATGAAAGCTTGCTGTAAGGTATAAACCCTAAAAAAGTCAACAGAGTACCAAAGCACTTGTGAATATTACAAAACTCTAGACCAAAGACGAAATAAGTTAGTCACCGCACAAACATGCCACGACGCACACGTGTGTTAGGAATCGGTATGTTACCTGTCTTACTTATTCACTTTGTTTCTTTGTTTGTTTGCGTGTTTTTGTGCATGATTCCATGTTTGGTTTTGTGTTGATTAGATTGTTTAATGCCTTTGGTTTGTTTGTGATGTTTCGTGTGTATATATTTACATATTGGTGTATTTTGGACACTTATGTTGCTACTATTTAAACATATAAATCAATTCCACGGTTTTAAAACTAGTTCATATACGGTGCTGTTAGCCAGAGGTGAGTCCAATATAAATTCTTCGCAAATGTTGGCAAACAAATGTATTTTCTTATCAAATACATTGGAACAATTCTGTATTAATTGATAACTATGAATAATTTGGGTGCGTCTCTAAATTATAAAATGTAATACAAAAATAACAGTGAAGAGAGATTCAATCCGAAACCTTTTTGAACGATTTAAATACATACTAAAACCCCAGGAATATTTAGTCTAGTACAAATTTATCCAATAACAAGAGCTTATAAGCAAATATAAACGGCTCTACAATCAGCACAAAATTAAATAAGTTATACAAATATTCTACATAGCAATAGACACAAAACAATAACCTCAGTGTTATCCTATTAAAAAAAAACAAAAATAATAATTTATTTAAGTACACAAAAAAACAGTTTTGATTGTCTATGGTTCAAGTGCAAAAATGTACGAAACCCTACTTACTTAAGTTATCGTAGCCAAAATTACTGATATTGAATGTTTTCAAGAATAGACATTAATTAGTTTGCACTTGTAAGATGTCACATAAAAAATAGAAAAATCAACACAAAAGTTCAGATATTTCTTTAATTTGAAGTTAACAACACATATGGTTAACGTTCTCAACTAAAACACTTCCATTAAATTATTTCCAAGGTACTCAAACAAAACATCTTCTTCGATGTGTTCAATTAAAAGTTAATAATTCAAAGTTAGTTGAGTTGATCAGCTTATTTCCACAGTTAACTGTGGAAATAGGCCGATCAACTCAACTAATATGAAACCACAGTTATAAAACACTTATAATACATTCAAAGCATCTTAAGTAAATATTATAACCTAAAAAACAACCTATAAAAATATAGGTTTGAAATTAACAATCTCTGAGAGGGGATTACCTGTAATGAGGTTGTTGGAAATAAACATGAATGTCAAACTTACAGAATGGATGCACATCACAAGGATGATGCTAAAAGTAAAAATGTAGAAATAAAAAACAACTATATCCTACCTTCGCCGATAACCCAAAAATAATGTAGGATTTTTAATAAAGAGAAACAAAAATCAATCTACTACACCCGTTTTGATTAATTATTGGCGAAGATGTGTCCAAACCACTCAGAAGTTCCCTTCCATCCGGTTATGGTACCAACTTATAAATTTGATGATGCATTGCATTTAACATAAATGCCATAATGTATAATTATGATAAAAGCTGTTTATAAAATTATTAAGGAGCAATGAATCGAAATGTAAGAATGGTTTGTTTCTTGACCAATTTACTTGCTTTCTGATCTTATTGTCTATTAGCTATTGGCATGTTTAGTTTCCTTGGTTTGTGTGCGTGTTTTTTGTTTATTTTCTTGTATATTGACTAGCTCTGTTTATTTGTTACGTTTGCGTGTTTATGTATTTTGAGTGTTTACGAGTTTGTTACTAGGCTTATTTACGTGTTTCCGTTTTGATTATCGGCTAAGTTTTCCACAATTAGTGTCTGTGGATTGTTTGTGTGGACTGTGTGTGCATGTGTGGAGGGTTTGTATGCTTGTAAACTGACTAAATTGCTTCAACCTGTGCTTACAATTTGCAAGTTCCTATGCGCATGGTTGTATAGTTATGTGCTTTTTTGTGGGTTGACTAACTTGTTTGGTTTCTTTAGTAGGTTGTTTTTGTTGTTTATAGTATTTGTTTATTTTCGGGTAAGTACGCTTATAAAATTGTTTATTGACTAGTTTGGTTACTTACTAGTTTTTTGTTTTAAATTATTTCGTTTATTTGGCAACTAGCATTTGGCATGTTTAGCTTTTTTGTTTTTGTTTGTTTGGATTGTTTGTGCATGTATTCGTATGCATGTTAACCAGTTTTCATATTTGTGTACTTGTGTGCTAGTTTCTATGTTTTTGAGATTGTTTATTTTATTGTCTATTAGCTTTTGACAGTTTTATTTTCTTTAGTTGGTTTGAATTTACTTTCTGTGCGCGTTTGTTTGAAGGCTAATTCGCATTCTTGCACATTTGTGTGTTTTGTGTACGTCGTTCTGTCTTTATGTGCTTGTTTCGTGTGTTTATTTTTGTACGTATATTGGTTGTCTGTGTTTATAATTTTATTTGTTGGAGAGTCTTCAAGTGCGTGCGTGCGCGCGAGTATGTGTGCGTTTGGTTTTTTGTGTATTTATTGACTAACTTTGGTTTCTTTCGTTTGGTCGATTGGTTGTGGTGTTACATTAGAGCTCGATTTAAACAAAATTGATTGCTAACGCCAATGGATTTTTTACCGAGAAATGCACCTTAAATAATTAATAAATTAAACTGCATTGTAAAGTTTAGTTAGTTGAAACTGTGGCTTATCTAAAACAATTATGTTAAATTGTAACACTGTAGAAAAAGTATAAAAAAAAAGTGTAAACACGATAAACGAGATCAACCTTCTTCACGTCTATTTTGAAAAGCCTAACAAGATTGCGATCAATGATAATTACAAACAGTAATTACAGTTCAGCCATTAATTTTCTGAACTGTTACAAAATTACTATTAAAATTCATGGAAGTATATTAAACTAAATTTATTCTGACAAATTGCATAAAAATCAATTACCAAGTTTTAATTAATTAAGTGTGTTATTTACATTCAGCTTTGGTGTAAATTCCAACTTTTGTACTATAAATTGTAGCTAATAAAACTTATTACATTAAGTTTATTTGATTTTTTGGTAAGTTTTATCGTCTTATTCGAAAGTTTACGTCGCACGTCACGTAATAGAACAATGTTTGGAAGATAATTATCTAAGTGTTTTTTTAATCATTAATATAGTAAGTACATTTCCTATCTAAAACAAGATAAACTTAATTTAATTAGGGATATGATTAAAAATGTGTGTGTGTTTGTTAGAAACCGGAAAATTCGTTTAGAACTAGTAATTGTTACAAAAACTTTATATTAAAGTTGTGGTGTTGAAAGTCCCGATGCGATATCCGATATCATTTAAAGTTTTCTTGGATCGAGTTCTTTTCTAAGGAAGTTTTCGGGCAGATGTGAATTGATTTCAATATCGAAAACGATGAAAAATAATTGTTTTCGGCACAATTCCTTTAATTAAAATCTCCAATTGTTTGGAAATGTAAAAGATTTTTTTACATTGAAGACCATCGTTGTAAATATTGTACATGATTGCTTGACTGTCTCTTCGTTTTGGAGTTAATAAGTATTAAGTTATACCCATCTCAATTAAGTAAGGCAGTACCTTTCTATGTAATACTTCGGTTTTAGATTAAACGACTCTGTTAAGGGACTGGAACCGTGATGTTGCATTTAGAAACGATTTTACGGGAACTTGCATTGTGAAGATTCGAAACTGCATATGAATAAAATTTAGTAAGGGATCTTTCAAGTCCTTGAATTATTGATACAGTAAAAAAACTGATCCATCGGATTAATGAGGTTGAAGGGTTGTTTGAGAAATGGTTTAAAAGTCATTCAGTACGGTCGTTGTGGGAACCTTCAATTACTATGGACAACTCTTGGTATCACTTCAGCAAACTTGAGCAACCATCCACTGTCACGTGTATGATTGTTTTATTTTTATTTTAAATTTGTGTGTTTGTGTAAAATTTATAATGATGAAATACTTATACTTTACACTTACATCATAATTTGGTTAAATTTTGTTAAATGTGTTTTGTGGCTGAAATTTTTCATTGTTAGCTTTCGCCGTTAGTGAGTGTTCTGATTTGTCATCTTTAAGACAGCTTAACAATATTTAATTTTTAATGACCTAGTTATTCTTTACTAAAATTTAATTCTATAATTGGCTTTATACGTTTCTCAAACTGCAATATCAATAGCAGGGTGATGTTCATGTTTTAATTTTTCAACTTTGACAAAATTGTTTACAACATCTTTAACAATTTTAACAGATATTACTTCTGACGAAGATAACTGTAAGTGTTATCGAAACGTTTAGATTGTATAGTTTAAAATACACCATTAAAAAAACACAAAAAAGATAAGTATTTTATTATGTGTGATAATGGTGAAAGTTTACATTTTCATATTATAATGATGAACTTTTCTATTGCTATCTTAGCGTAGGTCTACATCGAGATCAGCATTATGAGTTGCGAGTAACACACTGTTTTTCTTTTGTTCATGTGAATGTTGACGTTTTAACAATAAAATTTTTTTATGTATCTCGTTCTTGCTCATTTTTAAGAAAGAGAAGGTTTTGTGAGAATATCAGTCTAATTGCTTTGGTCGTATCATAATCTGTTACTATCGTACTGATAAAATGTAATATGAAAACGTAAACTTTCAACATTATTACGACACTATTACACATATTTAAAATACTTAGCTTTTTGGGTTTTTTTAATGGTGTATGTTTGTATTTATGTTATATACAAATATATACGTTTCAACAACATCGTCTTCAGTAGTGATAAAATCTTTTAGAATTTGAAATTTGAAAAAGTGAAAACGCAAACATAAGCTTGATATTAATATAACAGTTTGATAAACGTATAAAGCCAACTATGGAATACAATTTTAGTAAAGACACCCTAACGGTCGAAGTCTAACAGTAAAGAATGTCATAACCAAAGAACAAATTTAACAAAATTTAACCAAGTTCTGGTGTAAGTGTAGAGTTGTGAAAAACTTTATTTGGAATTGATAAAAGCATTTACAAGTAAAAATTTGACATCAAACCAAACCAAATCTATCAAAGAAATAACTTTGTTAATAATTGTAAGTGTTATTTTATAAAGAAAACATAATAGAGTACGTTTTATATAATCTTAATTTTAATTTCAACTACATATATTAAATTATAATGATGTGGTAATTTAACATATAATAGGTAAAGCATTTACTTCAAAGTCTAGGAAAAACAGCAAAATACCTAGACATACCAAAAGCTAAAATTAAAATTAAACGCATCATTGTGCCTTTTTTTAGTTATAAGATGCCAAAACCTATTTAAACTGAGATTTTCTTCTTGCCTATGTAAGTTACCAGGATGTTTATCTATCTCACTAGCTTCTCGTTGTAAACGAGTTCGGCGTTTGGCTTGAGAATATTTCCATATTATCAATTTGAATGATTTAAATTATTTCAGGCATGCTCAGCTAGCGCAGATTTTCTGCATTGACCTAATCTACAAAATCTCATATGTTCTTGTATCAAAGCTAAGTATTGTGGTTCTAATTTACACTTTTCCACATGCACAAGATAACTTGTACACTCCAGAAAATGATAATGGGTTTGAAACATCTTTAGATAACCTGTAATTTTTCTTGTAGGTTTAAAAACAGTCCTAATGGCAATGATTAATTAGGATTTTTTTACTTCTATATGTACCTTTAGTTATAAAAGGAAGAAAGGCAGTATCAACATTAAGCACTGATTTTGTTAAATATTTAGTTTTAGATTTTAGTATGTCAAGATATAGTAAGCTTCTATTAGTTTGCTTTTCCATCGTAAACTGGATACTAGGATGTATACCATTTATAAAAGTTAAAAATTCATGTAGTGCTTTTTCTCTGTCTCAAATTAACAAATGTGTCATCTACATAACTATACCAAACTAAAGGTTTTTAGGTGCATTTTGTAATGTTATATTTTACCTATACAGGGTGGGCCAATAGTGAGTGGGTGGAAGATTGTAGGAATATTACTTAAAGTTTGTTGATGGGATGTTGTGGGGTATCCTTAAAGCAACGAACCTAAAATATTTTCACTTGAATCGCAAAGTTTATGCAAGGCGATTTATATCAAAGTTGCATTTTTTTTAATGAAACCCCCTGTATGTTATTGCATATTTGGATTCCTTGGTCAATTCTAGTTCGACGCCATGACGCATAGTACCTAAAACGAATTGCTTAGCCGCAATTCGTCATTTTTACAAAGACTAGTTAACTGAAAAAACTAATTATCGCTGTGATCACAAAACTTAGAAGGACATGACTCTGCGATGTTACTAAACATAAAATGTACTAGAGTAAACCGGATGGTCAAATTCGAATTCTGCTTGTGTTTAGAGAAATTACTTTGTCAATTTAGAAAATTTCAAACAATGGAACTTGATTTTTTCAATTGGAACAGCCATTTTTCATTTTTGCATCAGATGGAGAATTTTTTACCTTTCTAACGAAATCAATTAGTCGGTATCTATCTTCGGTAGATTTATTTTAATTTCACAATTTCTGATTGATTTGCTGTATTTTTCAATTTTTATTTTATATTATCTAGTAACACGTGAAAAATAAACAAAAAGCTATTCATATAAAACATTATTTATTAAGTAGAAAAACACAAACACAAAAACAAAATTACGAGCTAAATTAGAAAATAAAATAAAAATGAAAGCTATTTTAATCAATTGATTTTTCAAATGGAACGGCCATTTTTTTATTTTTGCACCAAATTCATAATTTTTTTCCTTTTTAACGACTCAAATTTTTTTCAAAAACGTGAGATAACGCCGAAACGGTGGACTGTAGGTGAACTGTACGCTTAACAAAGTGCCCCTCAATTACAACAGGAAATTCAAAAATGTAATAATATGCAGGGTGTTCCATTTAAAATAAAAGAGTAGAGTGCTGTGAAGCAAAAGTGGAACACCTTGTATACATGAAAATATTTTTAGGTTATAGAGCAAAAATCGTTAAGCCAAATTCACCTAAACTTCAATAAAAACTTAAGCTTTATATACATAAGCCGCAAAACCGATAATAAAACTAAAAACTATGTAATCGGGCCATGGGAAACAAACAATACTGCACAGCCATCTTCCTAGACGCAAGTCAAGCCTTCGATAAGGTTTGGCACCCAGGTCTACTCTACAAAATCATAAACACCCTTCCAATTCAGTACTTCCCCATACTTAAATAGTATCTACAGCAACGAGACTTTGAAACTAAGTTAAATTGCGAAACCTCCGACCGATACGATGTACAATCAGGAGTACCTCAAGGCAGCATCCTCGGCCCCCTCCTCTATGCGATTTATACATCTGATATACCATTTTCTCGAAATACAACTATGGGTACTTTCGCAGACTATACTGCAATATTGGCAACTGAGAACAATACAACAACTGCTGCATCAAAACTATAGCAGCATTTGAACCTCATAGTCATAGAGGACTGGGTTATAACGGAAAATAAAAGTCAACGAATCAAAATCGGCACACATAACTTTTAAGGGAACTGTCCAAAGGGCTCGAAATTAAACTGGAAACAACACATAACAAAGAAAAGGAAGGACCTTAATTGGCTAATAGGTCGTAATTCACATCTATCAACAAACAATAAACTACTTATATATAAAACCGTCATAAAACCCATATGGACTTTTGGAATTGAACTCTGGGGATGCGCGAGCAAGGCCAACACGGCTATAATCTAACGAATCCAGTCCAAAATCCTTCGTACCATACTACACGTACCCTGGTACGTCACCAACCACACACTATACACAGACAACGTTCCATACATTATTCACAAACGAGCCACCACACACCACGGAAAGCTTGAAGCTCATCCCAATCAGTTGCTACATCTTGTACAACCCATAGGAAACAGGCGTTTAGGAAGATTTTGGCCACAGGACCTTCTATGAATCCGAGGCGAAGTCGCAGGGTGATGAATCTCTCCATGTCACTCTATTGTACAGGGTGGCCAACTAAGAATGCGAGGTACTGTATCTGGAAAACTATCCATCGTAGAGGCTTGCGCAAAAAAAAGTTATTACTAAAACGGCCAATATAAAAACCTGGAAAATATTTTCAAGTTTCTGAAATGGCCGCTAGCGGGCGTAACTGCAATCTTGAACCTAAATAAAGTGATGTTTCTGTGAATTCTGCTATATTGACCTAATAAAAAAATAACTGATCTTTAAAGTCGAGGATAATCTGAACTTTTTGTTTGTTCAAAGGTTTCCGTAAAATAACCCCTGTATCTTCAAAACGGCTACGCCGATTTTAACAAACTTGGGCGCGTTGAAATAAGCTATTCTTGGGCTACAAATTTTATAATATTTGAAGTTTTGTTAGTTTCACATGTCGTCGCTAGAGGGCTTTATTCGACATTCCGACAGAAACGGTTAATTTTCGCAAAAAAATTAAATGTATTGGTATGACTTTTTTTCATGAACAAGTAGCTAAATGATGCCTAAACAAGCTCGCGAAAACCGCATCTCGATATCTTATTCCTAACCTAAAATATCGGCCAAAGAAAACTTTATACGAAAATCCCTTAAATGTTTATTTTTTTTTAACTATATTTTTCTGGAATTGTTTCTATTATGTAAGTTGTGGCCCTAAAAAGGACCGATTTAAAGGACGAAGGTTTTTAAAGCCCCTGTAAATGCTCGAAATGCTGATGACTATCACGCTCTATGCATAGCTGAAGCCTCTCATGATTAGACAAAACTGTAGCTTCAATTTCAGCTCTCGGTATGTTACGTATTGCGTTACGGTTTTTCATATGTTCTCTAGTAGTAGGTTGAGTTCGAAACACGATGTCCTTTAAGCGCTCCCATAAATAAAAATCGAGGCAAGTTAAGTCTGGCGATCGCGGAGGACATGGAAACAGACTTCCTCTTCCAATCCACCGCTGTTGAAATACTGCATTAATATGCTCTCGCACATTAATAGCAAAATGTGCTGGGCAACCATCCAACTGCAAAAAGAATTTTTGCCTTGTTTCCAGAGGCACATCTTCCAACAACAACGGTAATTTATTGGTCAAAAAGTCAAGAAATACATTACCATTTAGGGGTTGCTCGAAAAACTATGGCCTAATAATTCTGCCTCCCAGTGTGCCACACCATACATTTAAACTCCAACGTCCTTGGCGCTGAACTTCACGCTACCAATGGGGATTTTCTGCAGACCAATAATGCATATTGTGCAGATTGACTCTCCCGTCACTACTCAAGGTGGCTTCATCGGTCCAAAGAATTTGAAATAAAAATTCTCTATTTTCACGTATCATGCCTAACATCCAATGGCAATAGTCTAACCTTCGATCAAAATCTTTCTCTTTCAAGGCCTGATGCGAAACGACATGATATGGGTCCATTCTTAAAGTAATTAAAAAGTTTAATCGAATACCTATATATTTTGATGGTCATTAGAACTTACCTATGGTCCTTCAAAATATTTTGAACCGTTGTCCGTGATATGCCCAACTCAGTGGATAATGCTCTTGTGCTAACATGAGGATATCCTTCAATATAGCCCAGTACATGGTTAATATTTTCTTGTGTTCTTCCAATTCTTTGCCGTTGAAACGTAGGCCGAAAACTACCATTGGCTCGTAAGCTCGCCACTAATCGGGGAAAAACTCTTACATCGCAAGGACGCCGATTTGGATACCGAGCCGCGTAAACTCAGATTATCCTCGACTTCAAAGATCAGTTATTTTTGTATTAGGTTAATATAGTAGAATTCACAGAAACATAAATTTTTAGATTCAAGAATGCAGTTACGCCCCCTAGCGGCCATTTCAGAAACATGAAAATATTTTCCATGTTTTTGTATTGACTGTTTTAGTAATAACTTTTTTTTCTGCAAGCCTCTACGATGTATAGATTCCTAGATACAGTACCTCGCATTTTTTGCTGGCCACCCTGTACAATACAAATAACATTATACCCTTGCTTTGAAAAGTTTCGCGTACACCCATTTTTTGTTGTATTAAATCAGGGTTGTAATTAATTAACTCTGACATTTAAAATTTTGAAAAGGCAAAATGCAGCAACAATAAATCTCCCTTGCCTTATATAACAATCACTAATTTCTGCAAAATTATTTGTAAAAGTCATTGGTTTTTGTCTATAATTATTATGTAAGACAGTATAATGTGTGTCCTGAGGGACAGATCATAATTTTTGTTAATTCTGTCAATATCATCTTTATCTCAATATTATCGTTATTACTTGATTTTGAAAGTGTACGCGAAGATTTTGAAAGGAAATGCACATAACATCAAATTGACTTATAGAATGTATTCTCTGATTGCTAATAAAAATAAAGTTGGGTAAAATTCATGGTTTCTGGTATACCTCCAATATGACTTGGAAATTTCGATAGCCGATGGTCGCCATTTCACGTTTTAGACCATGTAGAACTTTTTATGAAGAATGATTTTTTTTCCCACTTAAGTGGACACATTGTATATATATATATATATATATATATATATATATATATATATATATATATATATATATATATATATATATATGAAAAGTTAACGCTTTAATTTTAAATAATGTGTATAAATTAAAGCTTAATTACACAATCTTTAAAAAAGCATAAACATTTAGAAAATCCAATACATTAAAGCCAAAATAAAAAAAACAGTAACTGCTTAACGATGTGGATAATTGCTTGATTAGTTTTTCATGACTAATTAAAGTTGCCAGGTCAATTGTAACAAAATTTCAAACAAAATTATTCATACGCATTTGTCAACGTTCAAAATGTCATAAATAAAATAAAAATCTTTTAAAGCTAAAAAATTTACTAAAAATTCTAGTGAAATGCGCGAAATTGTCCACATACAATTAGGGTTGGCCGGAAATAATATTGGTTCAAGAGTAAGTCAATACTTAGCGTGTTTAAATATGAACAACTAATTTTAGTTTTGGGAAGTAATTAGCGACGAACATGGTATAGACCCAAGAGGGCATTTTCACGGTGATTCCGATCTTCAACTCGAACGTATAAATGTATATTTTAACCAAGCCCCTGGAGGAAGATTTGTACCTCGCGCTGTTTTAGTTGATTTAGAACCAGGAACGATGGATGTTGTAAGATCTGAGCCGTTCGGAAGATTGTTCCATCCCGACAATATTATTATAGGACGTATTGGGGCTGCGAATAACTTTGCCAAAGGGCGATATACTGAAGGTGCAGAGCTTTGTGATTATACGTTGGAAGTGATTCGAAAAGAAGCAGAAAGTGCTGATTGCATGCAGGGATTTCAGTTAGTACACTCGATTGGAGGTGGTACTGGTTCGGGAATGGGTTCGGTACTACTAGAAAAAATTCGGGAAGAGTACCCTGATCGCATCATTGCCAGTTTTACAGTTATACCAAGCCCAAAAGTTTCAGATACAGTCGTAGAACCTTACAACGCAACTATGGCCATTCAATATTTAATAGAAAACACTGACGAAACTTATATAATTGATAATGAAGCGCTGCATGACATCGCTTATAGAACGTTGAAACTGTCGTCTCCTTCGTATTCAGATCTCAATCATTTAATTTCAGCGGCGATGTCTGGCATTACAGCATGTTTCCGATTTCCTGGACAACTGAACACTGACTTACGTAAAATAATGGTCAATATGGTGCCATACCCACGTGTACACTTCTTCATGCCTGGGTTTGTACCGTTAACTGCACGTAGTACCGCAGTTTATCGAGCCGTTACCGTGCCGGATTTAGTACACCAAATGTTTGATGCAAAAAATATGATGTGTGCATGCGATCCACGTAAAGGAAAGTATTTGACTGTCGCTTCAATTTTCAGAGGAAGAATGTCTACCAAAGAAGTAGACGAACAAATGCGAAATATACAAGATAAAAATAGTGCTTTCTTCGTGGAATGGATCCCGAATAACATTAAAACAGCAATTTGTGATATACCACCGCGTGGAATGAGAATGGCAGCAACATTTATTGGCAACACAACCTCCATTCAAGCATTATTTAAACGAATTGGTGAGCAGTTTGCCGCTATGTTTCGACGTAAGGCTTACTTACACTGGTATACTGGCGAAGGAATGGTAGAAAACGAATTTTTAGATGCACAAACCAATATGTACGATCTTATCTCTGAATATCAACTTCATCAAGAAGCAGTTGCAGAAATGCCTGAAAATCTAATAGATGATATTGATGAAGAATAATTGTAATTAATAAAATAAACATGAACAAACGAAGTATTTTTACCTTCCAACCTACATATACGTATTTAGGTATAGAAAGTTATGAAATCGACTTTCTATTTACTATTGCTAAATCGACTTTTTAGCTCATTTTACCACGTGTGGCCAAGTTTAGCCAAGATCGGTCATGATGTCCGGATATATATATATATATATATATATATATATATATATATATATATAGTTGTGTGTGTTTTGTGTGTGTGTGTGTGTGTGTGTGTGTGTGTGGCGCTGGTGTGGTTGCGGCGCTGCGTGTGCGTGCGTGTGCGTGTGCGTGTGTGTGTGTGTGTGTGTGTGTGTGTGTGTGTGTGTGTGTGCACGTACATATTTGAAATTTTGCATTTAAGCTTATTTTCATTTCGCTTGGAGCTGATTACAATTTGGGATAAATCCAGCGGCGGTGAGGGGGGGGGGGGGTTATTAGGGGAAGTTTTGTGGTTTTTATCAAATATTTCTAAAACAACTGCATAAAAATACCTTGATGTAGACCTCAAACATATCGATTAATTATATTCTGTGCAATTTTTTTGATACGGCGCGTAATTTAGCAGAAAAAGAATTCCTAAGGTATTACTATAATTTTTTTCAATATCTGAATAACGATTAATTTTATAAGAAAAAGTAGTGTAGACATATTTAAAAAAAAAATTAATTTTCCATGGAATTTTTTTTAAGTTAACGTATTTATGTCTATTAATCTCTATCTGACATCATAGATAAATATCTGTCTGACATGAAGTTTTAAACGTCATTCTGGCATAGATTGTTTTTGTTTTTACAACGTTGCCTGATTTCGTTATGAACGTAAAAAAAGAAGGTGCATAGTTATTCTAGAAAAATGTTTTATTTTTTTAATTTCTTCTTCGTAGGTTGGAAGGTAGTGTTGTTTCACACCAGATATTTATTATTGTATTTTATATTGTTATATTTAAATTTAACTGCTGTTTTTGTTTGCAGTAATTATCAGCGTATGTTGGATATCGGGGACCTTTATTGGATTTCTACCGGTAATGGGCTGGTACCAAGAGATGGAAGGTGATTTCAAATGTTTTTTCTTGAAAGTGATGGATCCCAATTATCTCGTCTTCCTCTATTTTGTGACAATAATTACACCTGCTTTACTTATGGCTGCGTCTTATATTCACATTTATCGAGTTGTCTTAAAACAGGTAAGCAAACTACTCTTGGATCTTATTCATTAGATAAATTAAATGTAAACCCTTTAGTGCTTGATTTTTCATTTTCACTTGGAAAAATTTTTTAAATACTAAGAGGCACCCAGATTAATAGGATAGATGCTTAAGAAAGTATTCCACCATTTTTTCGCTTCAAATTTGAAAAAACGGAACGTACGTAACCTCTGAGGTACATCATGCAGTGACGGAAGTGAAGGAAAGATAAGAAACTTTTCACCTACCACGCAAGTTTTTATTTTTTTTAACATTGTGATAATTGTAAAATGGTATTAGTCACAAGTGAATAAGTTTGACAGCTGTCAGTAATAATTAAAAATCTTTTTATTAATGTTGTGCAAATCAATGAAAATTGTGAAAAAAAATATTGAATTGTTTATTTCGTAACTATAGGAACCGATGGTAACTGCGTAAAATGATATACCGGGTGGTCGTAAAGTAAGGAATAAATTCAATATCTCGTAAAGCACAATTTTTTCAAAAATCGCTCGGACCCGTCGATTTTATATTTTTTCGGGGCATATTTTGCGAAAAAAAAAGATTTGCTAAAAAAATTTTTTTTTTCAAATTGCAACCCAATTTTTTTATTGCATTTTTGAATTGCCCTTACAATTCTAAACATTTGTCATGCAGCATGTGCTATACCTAAGTCCAAGCGTTTTGGAGTTATTCGCATTCAAAATTTAAAAATTGAAAAAAGGTCATGAAGAGAACGAGATAGAACATCCGGATTTGCCACACCATAACATCTGGTTCCAACAAGATGTGCTCCCCCCCATTTTGCTGTGGTAGTTCGAACTTATTTACACGACACTTTCCCAAACAGGTGGATTGGAAGTAGCGGTGTTATTGAGTGGCCACCAAGATCACCCGATCTAACACCACTAGACTTTTTTTATGGGGATACCTTAAAGGCAAGGTATTTAAAAGCCAACCGGCAAATCTAGATGATTTAAAACAACGCATCCGTCAAGAAATACGTCGAATAACGCCCGAAATGGTTCGAAATGTGCAGCAGGAATTTGTAGATCGATTAGGCTATTGTCAGTTGACTAACGGAGGACATTTCGAACATTTGTTGAAATAAAATTATTTTTAAGTTTACGAATCTTTGTTTTCGTTTTCTTCATGACCTTTTTTCAATTTTTAAATTTTGAATGCGAATAACTCCAAAACGCTTGGACTTAGGTATAGCACATGCTACATGACAAATGTTTAGAATTGTAAGGGCAATCCAAAAATGCAATAAAAAAGTTGGGTTGCAATTTGAAAAAAAAAAATTTTTTTAGCAAATCTTTTTTGAGACACCGAAAAAATATAAAATCGACGGGTCCGAGCGATTTTTGAAAAAAATTGTGCTTTACGAGATATTGAATTTATTCCTTACTTTACGACCACCCGGTATATGGCGATACAATTTTTATAGGCAAGTATTAGGTATTTGTTTATGTGAAATTAATTTCTTCGTTGCACTTGTAAGATACAACGTATATATGACGGTTTATCTTACAGTGAGAAACTTCTCACTCTTGTATAAAGATGCATTCCTCTTTTTTGCATAGGAACATAAAATGTAGTCTTGTTGCAGCACTTTCCTTTTCTTTGCTGGAAGAACTCTTTCCATAGAAGTCGCCTTCCTCTCTTGGGTGTCTTTCTAGCGCCTACCATGCACAATATTTGGGCTAGTTTTTCTGTACCATTGCCTTCTCAGAGTTAGCGCAATGAAGGAGCCAAGCATTTACCACGGCTAAATCTGAAATGCCATTTTTTGCTTCTCATACGAATTTGGTGCCTTCATGTGTGGGAATCCGTCATATCTACTCTACCCATATGGTGATTGTAAATGTCCCTTACTTGCGGGCAACTGACAAGTTCGTAACGCTTTTCTTTTTTATCCAATCTCTTCAAATTTTCTTTTGGATACACTCCGGACAAAGTTGAGCCAAGGTATACGGGGTTTTTGTCTAACCATTCAACTAATGAAATAGTATGCCCATCAATTGGAGTGATATAGTCAACAACTGATCCCCTATATTTTTTGCGATTAGTAATGAATGGCAAGTTGTTGATTTTATCTTTCACGAATGTGCCAATGGCAAAAATTCCTCTTGTCAATATAATCACTATATACGATCCTAGGTTGGGTTGCTTGGGCAGCATAGCCTGGTCTTGCTTTGTATAAAGGACCACGCCATTTTCTTATGGAAAGTGACCTTCGGTTAAAATGTCTAATCTTTTTATATGTATTAGTTCCTGTCATACTCATTAATATTGTTCATAGACACACCGTCATCATATGGCTAGTTTTAGAAATACCGGGTGTTAGAGTTCCCAAATACTTTCTTTTCCATTTTCATTATTTTTGGTTTGAAAGTACTGATGTTCATTTTATCTTCTAAATGCGATTTTTACGTCTTTATAGGATATGTAGTTGTACACAAAGGGTACCATTCAATCTTATTTGCAGGGTGATACACATTTTGACATTACAGTTTTTAAAAAAATATATTTTGTTTTATTACAGCCACATAATTGCTACTGTGAAACACTCTTTATTGGATATGATATTGTGTTGGTTAAATAAATAGTTATAAATATATATTATACAAGGTGATTCATAAGTTTTGTCTCAATCATCGATTCTTTTTAAAATCAAATAACGGAACCCTTTGTATGTGGGAATTGATTTTGACATCATTTTATCCTTTAGTTAGACAGATTAGGTGCTACTTAAGATTATACAGGGCGAATCAATAATTTTGCAAAATATTGATTATAACAATAAGTCGAAGAACCTTTCTTTCTTTCACCACCCTGTATCTAAAAATTGACTCCATCAAGGTATATTGATTTTAAAATCTTCGAATAAAGTATATTGTAATCAAGTTGTTCCTAAAGTTTCGTTTCAATTCTATTAGGAGATTTGCAGATAGAGTCTGGCATGTCAAATGAAATTGTCAGCGTTTTTAAATCCTTATAGAAAGTGGCCTTTGGTAAAAATCTATAATTTTCTGATATATATTAGCTCTCGACGTACTCATCAATATTGTTCATGGGCACAGAATCATCGTGAGGCTAGTTAAAGTGTTAAAGTTTCAAAATACCACGATTCGCATGTTCATTATTTTTTATTTAAAATTACTACGTTAATTTTTTCTTCAAAATGAAATTTTTGCGTCTTTATGTGATATGTAGATATACACAAAGGGTATAATTGATTCTTAGTTACAGGGTAATACACAGTTTAACGTTATAGTTTTTAAAAGAATATATTTTGGTTTATAACAGCCACATAATTGCTACTGTGGAAGAATTTTCATTGGGTGTCATATTGTGTTAGTTAAGTATATAGTTAAAAATATATATTATACAGGATGAAGATATATATTATACAGGGTGATACATAAGTTTTGTCCCATTCGCCAGCTCTTTTTAAAATCAGATAACGGAACCCTCTGTATACGGGAATTGATTTTGACTACATTTTATCTTTTAGTTAGACGTATTATGTACTACGCAAGAATATACAAGGCGATTCAATAATTTTACAAAATACTAAATAAGACAATAAGTCGAAAAACCTTTTTCGTTTTCATTACCCTGCATCTTAAAATTAGCTCTTTCAAGGTATGTATATTGATTTTAAAATCTTCGAATACAGTTTATTATACTGATTTTGTTCCGAAAGTTTCGTTTCAATCCTATGAGAGAGCCTGGCAAGTTTCACCAAGACATATCAAATGAAACTGTTAGTGTTTTTAAAGGAACCAATACGTTATCTTCTATGGTTCATTGTTTAAGCTGGATTGAATTTGTAACGTCCAGAGAGTAGTTTTAAATTATGATACACAAGTCAGCATGTGCACATGCTGTGCAAAATGAAACCCAGAAATATACACCACACACATTGTTTAACTCGCGTATAATGTTCCAAAAGTCAGTAAAACGGTTATTAACAGGAAAAAGGAATACATCTAGTATTTTTACTGTACCTACTATACTGATTATGATACTTTATGGTATAAAACTATATTTACACCAAAAACTAACACTAGGACTGTGAGTGGTAATAGTCAAACCAACCAGTCGTTTGGATTTCGAAATGGTTAGTTATAGTACATAGGGCTAAATAGATATAGATTGAAACAGTTTTAGTTGTCGTCACTTGGAATTCTTAATAACAATAATACATGTTCCGACAGTAGCAATTATGTGGCTGTAATAAAAGAAAATAATTTTTTTGAAAAACTTTAATGTCAAAATGTGTCACCCTGTAAATAAGATTGAATAGAGATCTAAAAATCCCATTTGGAAGATAGAATGAACATCAGTACTTTCAAACCAAAAATAATGAACATGGCAAGGTAGGTATTTTGAAACTTTAACACCCTGTATTTCTAAAACTAGCCATAGAATGACTTTGTGCGTATAACCAATATTGATGAGTATGACAAGAACTAATATATATATATATATATATATATATATATATATATATATATATATATATATATAACAATTAGACATATTAACCAAAGGCCACTTTCCATAAGAAAATGGCGTGGTCCTTTCAAATTTGTGGGATAATCCTTTAATGTTACATAAAACAAACAGTTTGAAAGCCCATTTCTCATAGTTGTATTGTCTCATGAAGTGTTGGGCCTTCGTAGCGCATGTCTGTTCTACCGGTAAGGTCTCATTCATTGGTACCGATACAAATTTAGCATTTAGGCACAGTTGGAATAGCCTGTCATGTTCCGGATCGCGTATGGGCATCATTTTTGAATTATCGTTAACATGAATTGTAGAACGAAAACATTCAAACTTATTTACGCTAATAGATCCTTTTAATGTCAAATACTGGGTCCCACGTCCTTTACATTCGTAACAGTTTAAACAGAGGAAAACAGCAAAATGTCTAAAAACCTCACTATTTGTTAGTTATAACGATTTTAGCCTTAGAAGGGTCCTTCTGAATTGAGTAATTACTGCTTTCTGAAGCGATTTTACTTAGTAGGTCATCATCAAAGAAATATTAGAAAAATTGGTACAGACTGTCAAAATCCGCAATCGCAGGAAGAAGTAAGGAATTTTTCTTAAATTCTGTGCCGGAATAATCCAAGTTTCAAATTACTGTCATGCTATTTAATTTTCAACTTGTTTAATTTATCTCGATTTGGTTTTGGAACAGGCCTCTACGGTGGATCATTGAGTATTAATGAACCAGAAGGCAAGGATTCCTTTATACACTCCGTCAACGTCAACTCATCGTCACTAAAGTCTTGCATCTCCAAGAGTGCTACAATATCCTTTCTTCTCATTTTCACTTTATCAATTTTCTTCAATTATTAATCTTCTGAATCTATTTCTGTAAAGGCAAACATAAAAAATGACTAAACTATGTAATCAAGAAAACAATGCAATCTCAATCGGTGTTGCATGATGTAACTCAGAAGTTACACACAAAAACACTCGTATTAAAGGTAAATAAACAATTACATGTTTATTTCGAAAGATTTCATTGATTCATTAAACAATAAACAAACCAGAAATATTTTTACTGCAAAACAAACCTTGCTAAACATAAAAATATTATTAGATCAAAACTCCCAAGGAACCGACTTTTCATTCAACAGGCGTTCGAAAGCAAAATAACCTTTCCATTTAAAGTAGGTTATACTATTGGAATTTTTTGATTGACTGAAGGGCTTTACGACATGTTGGCACTGTTGGGTGACATAGATTAGTTAGTAAAATGCTCAACAGATGTCTCTAACAGGTCAAAAATAAATGTGTAACTCAGGAGTGACACTATGCACTAAAGGGTCAACTTATTACACATCTTTATTACATTCGTGACATGTTGGCACTGCTGGGTGACAGATTAGTTAGTAAAATGCTCAACAGATGTCTCTAACAGGCCAAAAATAAATGTGTAACTCGGGAGTGACAGTATGCACTAAAAGGTTAACTTATTACACATCTTTATTAAATTCGTGACATGTTGGCACTGCTGGGTGACATATTAGTTAGTAAAATCCTCAACAGATGTTTCTAACAGGCCAAAAATAAATGTGTTACTCGGGAGTGATACTATGCACTAAAGGGTTAACTTATTACAGGTCTTTATTAAATTCGTTATTAAAGATTTACCGAAGTAGTTTTTTTTTATTCTTTTTCTACCAGCTCAGCAACGGTTGCTATTCATGGTACTTTTAATTTGAGGTTGTCACTGCGTGTTGCACTAGTGGTGTCTGTTTGCACCTTTCACTACATTTATATATTGCACGTTACTTATTATTTATTTGGGCATGACCACCGAGCACTGTTTTCAAAATATTTTATTCTCTGTCACTCACTGGAAGATCAATTGGTAATTTCCGCTTCTGTCTTGTATGTAGTGATTTAGCACCTAGTCCATAGTGTCCTGCATCCTTACATTGGTTGTTGTTGTAGAATTTCTTGTATCTGCTATTTATGAAGTCTTGTATTGTTGGAATGCTCAGCTCCCTGTGTAGTTGCGTGTTTCTAACGAACCATTCAGCATTCGTGATAATACGGAGCACTTTGTTTTGCAAAACCTGTAATTTGCTTAGGTTTGTTTTTGAAGTTGTACTCCAAATGTAGCAGCCATATGTGAAATTGGTAGGATGATTTCTGTGTATATAAGTATTCCACATTTAGTCTTAAGTGGAGATTTCTTATTTAAGATCTTGCGTATGACTCTGTCAGCTTGAAGGCTCCATGTTAATCTTCGATCCAGAAATGGGCCAAGATATTTAACAGCGTTATCCTTAGGGTTCCATGGAATTGAGGTGTTATCCATTTTTATATTAGGTGGATCCGTGGGTTTGAGGAGTGTGAAAATTTTGCACTCGCATTTATTAGCGTTTATAGTAATACACCAGCGTTAATTTATACACCACTGTTAATTTATTTACGCCTACTTGGAGGGTTTCTTTTGCTTGATGTATATCGATATTTTGCGCTATTATTGCTGTATCATCAGCATACATCTGAAGGTCATTGTTAGGGATGGTTGGGATATCTGACATAAACATGTTAAATTGGAGTGGACCCAGAATCGTGGGGTGGACAAATACGATCCTATTCTTACCTGGAAGCTTCTATTGGTAAGGAATGATTGTATAGTTTCCAGTAAGTATGAAGGAACGTTTATTTTTTACAGTTTATATATTAGCCTATCGATAAATGCGATTATCGTATGCATCTTATGTTCGAACCCTCTTTCGATAATTTCAACAAGCCTTAGAACCTGGTGGTTAGTAGAATGCCAGTTTCTAAACCCAAATTGCATTGGTGGTATGGCATTGGGATTGTCCAGAAATTTAATCAAGCGACTGTGAATGATTCGCTCTAGAAGCTTAGATACTGTCGATAATAAACTTAATGGCTGTATGCTGCTGGATCGTTGTGGTTCTTCTTGGGTTTAGGAAACATCAGGACGTGAGGTAGTTTGCATGCTTTTGGAAAGTATGTTATACGTAAGCAAGCGTTAAAAATTGCCGTTAGATACGCTATTGCTTTAGATGGAAGGTTTTTTAGCACGTCTTTTCCCGGGGCTTTTTTGGTTTTTAGCTTCCTGATATGTTCTCTGACTTCTGCTGGAGATGCTGGATCTATTGGTGTAATATTGCTGTTTTCATTGGTGTTAGCTTCAAGTTGTACTTGTTCAATGTGACCCACATTGTTTTGCTCAAAAGTTGTGGTGAACACTTGTGCAAGTGTAAGGCGAACATTTCGCTTTTCTCTTGAGCATCTGTGTATGCTTGACCGTTTACTCGAATAGTTGGTATTGTTTGAGGTTTCCGGAGGATTTTCTTGGTGGCTCTCCACATATTCGAATCCCCCTGGATTTAAATTTTTAATATAGTGATTGTAAGATTTAATTTTGTGATTATCCAAATTTTCTTTGACTATTCTTATTAGCTGATTTAGTCTGGCTTTGGTTGCTGGATCGCGTGTTCTTTGCCATAGTCTTCTAGTTCTGTGTTTTTCACTGATTAGGTTGAATATTTCAGTTGGGGGGGTTAAATAATTAAAGTATCTACGTAATCTGTTGATGGTAGCATTGCTGACTGCTTGTGTCACATTTTCATTAAATCTTTCAATTTTCTTATCAATATCATCCTGTGATATTATATTCGCTGGGCATGTCAGCGATGTTTTAATTGGTGCTTGGAATACGTTCCAATTAACTGAGTCATTTATTAGTTTGAGAAGTTTGGAGTATTTTAGGATTGAGCAGCCTAATATAGTAATACTGGGAGATGGTCTGAATCAAGTTCAGTTACGACCTGTTGGTTGATGGGTGTGGCTAGGTTTTTGTGAAGAACTATGTCTAAAATGTCAGCGGATTGATCTACTTGGTAGCGATAATAGCTATAATCTGTGGGTGCTGCAATTTGAATTGCTAATTCTGATGTAAGATTCTTGAGTTTGGAACCATTAGAGTTTGTTTTCCTGCAACCCCAGTTGCTATTTTTGCAGTTTAGGTCACTTATTAGAACAGTGGGCGCTGTACCTGTAAATATGGTGTGCAGTTCAATTTTTTGCAGATGTTTATTTGGTGGTTTATATCCTGATATTATTTTTATTATGGTATTGTCTGTTGTTTTTATTTTAATTGCTATTGCTTCTATGTTGTTGACATCGTGCAAGTCACGTGGTGTAACTAAGAGGTTATTCTTAGCTATTATTGCCGCACCGCAGCAGCCTATTCCTGTTTCTCTGTCTTTTCTGAAGATTCGGTATCCAGGTATCGTGAATTTTTCATTTGGGATAAGATGTGTTTCCGTAACAGTTGGCTAGTGTTAACTTTTGTAGAAATCTTTGATTATTTCCCGCCATTAAAGAGCATTGATATTATTGCGGTTTTTATTTGATGCATGTAGGGTGGTAGTAATTGAAGAATAGTGTGTATGATGGTTATGATAGTGGGATTTAGGTTTGTTGCTTATTGAGAATCGTTTGTATTATTGGCCACCGTTTCAGCAAATGTTTGATTTACGGTAACATTTCCCGTTATGAATGCATTAGGGTTGGTTGATTTGATTTTGGGAACGTTTTGTTACGTTGGGAGGTGTTTTTATTAAAAGATTTAATGTAAGGGCATCCGCCATAATTTGCCATGTTCGCCCCCACAGTAGACGCATCCTGGTTTGGCTTTGGATTTTTGACAATTGCTGTAATGATGGTGTTCCCTACACTTCACGCAGCGCGGTGGGAGATGGCACTAGTTTTTGGTATGTCTCGGCCTTTGACAGTTGGCGCATTGTGGTGTTTCGCTACTTTTGCGTCATAGTTCTACCGCGGCTACGCAATGTAATAATCTGTTTAGGTTTAGGTTCGCTCCCTCACTTTTTTAAGTTCTAATGCAATAAGGGGGCTGCTTAAGTTAATTCGTAGTTGAGTAACTTTGTAGGTTGCGCAAAAGTCGTCTTTTTTGTCACTTTTTTTGATATCCTAAATTATATTCTGGTGATGCGTGCCGTTAGGAAGGAATATGGGGGTACTTTTGGTGTTTCGATTTTGGTTGTTTCGTTATTTTGGAGTTGAGATTCACTAGAATTTACCTGGGAATTTTCCGATGTACTTAGTAGCTTATAAAATCGGTTTTCTATGGGCTATCTTTAGAAAACATGTATCGTTTGTTAATATCATCATCTGGTGATAAAAGGCCGCGTTTTTTAGGATTATTGTCGCTAGGGTCATCCTTATCAGTGTCCATTGTGATGGTGCGTGAGTGGCATCTATTCGTAAATATTTGTACTTACGGTTATTCATTGGGCTGCACTGGTTTATTTGATATTTTAGTAAAGTTAAATCGTGTTTGGTATGCACCGCTATCTGCCCGATAGCGCGTAGATAGTGCCGGGTGATCACGAACTTGACCTTTTCGATCAGTTTATGCGGTATCACGTTAAAGTTTATTAAGTAATTCTTTGTAGGTGTAGTAATTTTTTAATTGTTAAAACTCAATTCACAACTGAACACAACGTCCGATCGGTACGGCTGCTCGAATTTAACTCACTGAAAGTAGTAATTTTATTTGTTCAACTAAAGTTCAACTTAACAGTTACTTCACCTCAAGTTTTTATACTTAAGCGCTAATAAAGAAAACATTAAAGTTATATGCATTTGTAAATTTTATTTGTTTTAGTTAGTTTAAAGCTTCCTTTTTCTCATGAGACTTTTCTCATCAGTTTGTGAATTCCAAAATTATAATGGAAATCTTACTTCATCAACCACCTCATGCAACCTTTAACTTTAGAAGAAAATAAGTACCTAAAAAATCCCTAAAGTAACGTATGCAGTCAATTACAAAATATTACCTTCTAACACGCTAATACCTTTACTATTCTAAACTATCCACGTTGAATTCATCGGGTAGCTCTGACTAAGTGGAACAAACTCCAGGTTAATAACTTCATTTTGTTACATTGAAACACTCCAAACGTCCCAAAAATTCACTCATAACAGGTGACCGACCAGCAATTAAGAGCTATGGGCTCGATTGTAGAGACTAAATAGTTTATCCGTTTATTTACTTTAGGTGACATATATGGTGGTTCCGTGGTACAATCAGCGTTAATTAAGTTGTAAGTATCCTGATGGGCTACGTTTACATTTAATGTGCTTTAGCTTGAAATCGAGGATTGGGCGTGAGTTGTTTGCTACCTTGGTTTGCACACTGGAAAATAAACAGTAAAAGGTTTTCTACATATAACTTCTACAAATCTAAATAACCACAAATTTAAGCTAAGAAAATATTTACAACAGAACAGAACTAAATAAATACTACACTACTGTAATAAAAAAGAATCACCCTTCCACCAAACATTATTTTAACTATTTATATTAAATATCATAATTTAATTAGCCACATATTTAAATAAAAATGTTTTAACCTACCCACAATTTATTTTCTTTCTTTTCAGTTGCGTGACCTGATTAATTAATTAATTAATTTTTCCCCTGCAACTTCAATTCTACAATGCCACGTACAAACAAGTGTCTTATTTGCCAACCCCACAAACAGACACTTTCTTCCGTTTCAATAAGTAAAATAATCTTAATGTGTAATTCAAAATAGGTAAAAGTAAAATTGGTTCTCAATTCAGAAAAAGATAAAATAAAAATAATAATAAGGAAATGTAACTCCTAATTTATATAACCCTTCACCATCTAGAATTTGAACAACAATAGTGCCATAGTATAGCGTTAGTCACCATTCTAGAGAAGGCAACGTAGGTAAAGAGCGTTAGTCATCATTCTAGAGAAGGCAGCGTGGGTAAAGTAGCAGCGTATAGGCAGCTTTGAAAATGGGTAATGGGTATATTTCTTAATCAATGATCTCCAACCCCGCAAAAAGAAACAAAATGCAATAATAGTGGAGCGAGTAACATAATCTTACATACAGAAAGCACATATTAACTCAAACAAGTTACTAAGCCTAAGCAGATTTAGGAAAAGCAATGATTCATAATTAAACTTCCAGATAAAGTGGGTGGCTTTAGACCCTCATAAAAAAATTAAATAAATTTTAGCAAATTGAAACAATCAATATCCAATCGATTAAAGTAACTCAGATTAACGTCGGATAGGATACACTCACGAAACTGTACTTATATTATATTGGAACGCGTATTGGCGGTCTCTACCATAGAAAAGTCGCGAGGCGAAATAGATAGCGCGCAAGGATCAGTCCTGTCCTTTTCGTAACGCTTAGCGCATGTGCTGCGCGTGAGAGCAGACGGCGTCACAGCACATCACTCCAAAACAAACTAATCTAAATGTAATTTCAAATCGGCAATTATCATTTACTTATTAATTATTGATTTTAACTATAATTCTTATTGTTTGTTGCATTTATACACTGACTTATATAATTGTTGCCATCACGTTTGTTTTTTACGATTATATTTTTTATACATATTTACAAATTGATTACAATTTTTATACAAATACTAAGTGACATAGAAAGAAGAACACCCAGTAATAATCAATTTATTTGAACAATTTTTGGTATACAAATGTATTCGAGCTAGACTAGTAAACGATCAAAATGTGATAAAAATTAAACTGTTAACTTTTTCAAAACAAAGTTAATAATGTGTTGCGCCATCACGATGTCTGATGCATTCATTAATACGTCTGGACATACTTCTAATGAGGTGATCAATTTTCTCCTGAGGTGTCTCATCCCATGCTATCTGTAACTCATGCTGCAGAGCTACTAGAGTTTGTGGGAGTGGGGTAAATTGAGTAATCTTCTTCCCATAATATCCCAGACGTGCTTGATGGGTGAAAGAACGGGAGATCTCGGTGGCCAAGGCAACAAAGCAACTTGGCCACAAAATTAGCCAAAGAAGCCCTAGCAACATGAGGTAGCGCGTTGTCTTGTTGGAATGTGCTGTTGGGGATGGTCTGAACATAAGGCACAATATGGGGTTCTACGATCACCTGGATGTAGCCCGCAGCGGTCATGTTACCTCTAATGAAGACCAATAGTAATATCCCTCCATACCATAACTCCAACTGTGTGGTGCACATGCCCTTCCACAGAAAATTGGGGATCCTATCTTTTACCACGCCGTCTTCTCACCCGTGCACGACCGTCATGCATACCCAAACAAAATCTGGACTCATCATTGAAGACAATTGAATTCCATTCTTGGTCCCAATTGGCCCGTTCTCTACACTACGCTAGACGATCACGTCGGTGCCCTAGAGTCAGTGTTAGCGCAAAATGGGGACGGAATAAAAGAGTCCAAAGGTTCTTATGCGGCGATAAACAGTTCACATCCCAATCGCCCTTCCATATTCTGCAAACCACTGGTACGCAATCGCCCGTGTAGACGAGAAGCGGTTCCTTAGAGCCAATACTCTAAGACGGTGATCTTCGGCTTCTGTGGTTCTTCGAGGACGTGCTGTACCTTTCACTCTTCGTGTACTGACCTTTTGGTTCCATGCCCGAACACAGACTGCTACATTGTTTAAACTCCGTTGAGTTCTATCGGCTATGTCTCTCATAGACAAACCATCCTCTCGTAAGCCCACAATTCGACTCCTATCAAACTCGCTTAACTGCCGAAAATTTTGGCGTCTTTGCACTCGAGGCATCGTGATTCAATTAAAGAAGCTTTTTGTAATGTGTTTTACACGTGTTAAATGACAACTATAGTTACAAATGATTTTAAGGCTACGTAATCGTAAATGTTTTTGAAAGAGGTTAACGCAAAAACCGCTAGAGTAATATTGCTAAAAAATTGATCATTTTTTTATCTTAACATAAACAAAGATATTCCCAAAATTTTTTTACAAAATATTCATTATTACTGGGTGTTCTTCTTTCAATGTCACTTAGATATTATACCGATAATGCAGAATGTATTATGCGAACACGTGTAACTACGTTTAAATTATAAAATATACTTCTTTTATGGTTAATAAAAATCCAAAGCTTAACGCATACTATAGATTATATCTTGAAATTATTTTTATAGTTCATTATTTTTGTAAAATGACTGAGTATGATAGTAGGTAAAATCAGTTTCAATGGATATTTGTAAATGCCCATGTTATTAACAAATTATCATTGAAAAATTCATCAAACACATGAAATCCTTGTCAAACGTTGCGACATGACAATCGACTGTTCTACGCATGCGCGTACGCTCGAGAGTAGGACTGAGATGTCTCTTGCGGCACTCTCAGATCGGGCTGGAGGACGGAGCGCGCGTGTAGTATAAGTACAGTTCAGTGGATGCACCTAATGATTTAAGTATTTTACGTTCACTTGCATATGTAAAGCAACTTTTGGTCATTAATAAAAGTTAAGTAATAAGTAATTGACTTAGCCTGCACAATTGTAGTAAAGAAAGTGTAATTATTTAGTATGGCTTCAGATAATACAGCGGATTCGTAAAAGTTGGGTTTACCCTCATATAACTATGCGTACAATTATTCACAACAATTTTGTGCAACTGTGTTTACTAAAACAGTGTAAAACATTTTGTGACACCGAAAGTTACAACCCACTAGACGAGCGGCTAAATCACAAGTTACGTTCCGATAATATGAATGTATTACATACTGGGTGTTTCAAAAAACGTTCCGCTAATCTCTAGGGTAAATAGAATATTAAAAAATAACGTTAGTTTGGTTAATAAACATGTATCCGAAAAACCCTCCTTAAGAAGATACAGCACTGTAAAGGTGGCCCCAAAAACCTTTTTTTTATTTTATCTCTGAAACGGTTTAAGATACCTAAATGAAATTTAGATCACAAATACCTTTGATTAGGTCATAAAAGAAAATGTTTTAATATTTTGTAGAGGAGCGTCCCTAAGGGGGGGGGGGGGGTGCCACTTATTTTGCCCCCAAACTTTTTTATGGGGATATTTTCAATTTTTTGGGCTAAAATAATATTTTTTAAACAATTTACCACAAGAAAAGGTACTCTTGTTGAAAGTCAAAAAAATTACTGGTTTTGGAGTTATTTGAGGTTTTAACGTTTTACCTAAAATAAGAAAATAAAATAAATATTGAGTTAATTTGATTTACTTGAATTAAGTAAGCTTATGCTACAGACTCGCGATTTTTTTTTGTTTGACAGATTCGTTTGACACATTGTTGTTGATGGTTTTGGTTTATTTAAGAAGTAATAACGCTTTTAAAAACTTTGAAAATGAATATGTACACTAATAGTGACTATACCGATATGTTGTTAACATTAGGGGAATGTGATGGAAATGCTAAAGCAGCGAAAAGAACATATGGGAAAAAATTCCAAGAAGAAGTGTTCCGGATTCAAAAACATTTTTGAATTTAGTGAGGCGGTACCGTGAGACTGGAACCTTTCAACCAAAAAAGGTAAATTCTGGTAGGCCACGAGTGGCAAGAGTTCCTCAAGCAGAAGAAAATATTTTAAATCTAGTTGTTGCGAATCCTACAATAAGTGTAAGAAATGTTGCAAGGGCAAGTAACTCAAGTATTTCTCTTTTTAGTGTACATCGTGCATTAAAAGAACAATTATTGCTCCCGTTTCACTACAGGCAAGTACAAGAATTATTGCCTTTTTTTGAGAAGAGACCTTTCCGAATTATTATAAGAAAGAATGAGACAGAACCCTGATTTTTTACAAAGTATTTTTTTCACCGATGAATCAATTTTTTCTAGACAAGGTATGTTTAATAGTCATAACAGTTAATTCTGGGCAGAGGAAAATCCAAAATTTAAACGTGTAACGCATTATCAACATAATCTTAAGTTGAATATACGGGCTGCTTCAATAGGCAACCGCCCCGTTGCATACCTCATTTTTGATGGAAATTTAAATAGTGATGTTTACTATGAATTTTTGGATAATCGTTTATTTCCACTATTACAAGGTTTGTCTCTTGATCTACGAAGAAATATAGTCTTTATGCATGATGGTGCTCCACCTCATTTCAGTAGACAAGCTAAAAGAGGGCTCAACATTTTCCAAATCATTGGATACGTCGAGTTGCTGATGCTCCTATCCATTGGCCACTAAGGTCCCCAGATCTAAATCCCTTGGATTTTGTTGTGTGAAGTTTAGTTAAAGAAAAAGTATATTGAAGCGAATTAAATTCCATTGAAGAACAACAAACGAGAGTTGGAAATAATTTAAGAATGTTAATTCAAGAACCACGACCACTCTTACGCATTATGTTTTCACTAGAAAAACGTTTAGATTATGTATTTGTGAAAGTAGTGGGCATTTCAAAAATTTAATGTAAAAACCCGTACCTACTTATTCAATTTTTTTTTCTGTTTGTTTTGTATTTGTTGTCAGCATTGAACAATGAATTAAACAATATTTTTTATTTCTAGAGAAATCAACACGCTATAGATCGGTAACGAAGCGTTTGCGGACCTATGTTTATAGGAACTTTATTGTATTCATCCTGGGAAATCACCCCCTTTAATATTGCCACATCTTTTTAAACACCCTAATATATATATATATATATATATATATATATATATATATATATATATATATATATATGTTCATCTTACACAGATTCCTGATGAAGAAATAAATGATTTCGAAAGCTTGAATTAAATAAAGAGTCATTTTCATTTTTAACTAGACCGCATCCCGATACCATATTTTTATAATAACTACGGTCGTTACTTCCCCTAAACTTCATATTATAGATGGGTTTCTATCAAGATATCACTTGTAAATATGGACTTGATACCACCAAAAAATTCAAACAATGGGCATCATTTTCCATCAAATTAGCTAACAAATTAAACAGAAGAATTTTCTTATTACGATGTAGGAAGACCAACATAATTCCCAACCACATTACAAATAATTCCAAACAGCTCCTTGAATTGATGACAACACAACATACAAAAATAAGACAAGAAATCAACAATTTTAATAAGAAGCTAAGTACAAAAATATTAAATATAGAAATTAAAATTACCATTGCCGACATTAAAAATTTAGAATTTTCATTAAACTCAATCAAATCAACTTTATTAAGTATCATACCTTTTAATTTATATACTGAATTTAATATTAGGAATGAAAATAATTTCAAGAAGAAGTTTGCTTATATAAAAAATATCAATTTAAACAAATACAATTTACTCAAAAATAATCAAATAAAAAATAGATTGTTTAATGATAACAGTAAATGGTTTGTGAATTTAAGCAACTGTAGTTTTCCGCATGATATTAAAAATTTACTATCACTAGGACCGAAATTTAGTTTATCAATTTCACCTAAAGAATTACCCACTATAAGGTTGTTAGCAGATGTTGAGAACATTCTAGAACATTTTCATACTAATACTAATGTTTTAAGAGCTCAAGTCACCAATAAAATTACCAATTACTTGTTTAGTACACCTAAATACAGTCTTGAAAATTATGTTTTAATAAAGCTAGGAAGTTTCTTAAAGACAACAATGATGTACTTATCACTACTGCAGATAAAGGAGAGATAACTGTAGCCATCAATAAAACAAACTACATTAACAAAGCTAATGATCTTCTTGCAGATCAACTTACTTACAGTAAATTAAAATTTGACCCTACGTTCACTACACAAAAGAAAAACAATGAATTAGTTAAAACATTAAAGGAAAATAATTGTATTGATGAACCTACAGTTAAACTCTTAACTATAAATAATGCAATAGCACCCAAATTTTATGGGCTACCTAAAGTACATAAAATAATATACCCTTAGACCTATAGTTTGTTCTATCAATTCACCAACACATGCACTCTCTAGCTTTGTTGCAAACATTTTATCAAATTCCTTTAACAATATAAATGATTACAATACCAAAGATTCTTTTACTTTTGCATCAACATACAATAATTTTCAATTACCACATAATTACATTTTGATTTCTCTAGATGTTGTCTCTTTATTTACTAACATACCATTGGATCTAATACTTTCAATAATAGAAACTAAATGAGACAGTATAGAACCACATTGCAATTTTTCAAAAAAATTGTTTATCCTAACTATTAACTTTATTTTCAATAATACCTATTTTTCCTTCAATAATATTTTTATAAGCAAATTTTGGCACCCTATGGGATCTTCTCTTAGTCCTATACTTGCTACAATAGTAATGGATTCTCTTTTTGATCATGTATTACCTTTACTTAACTTTGATATCCCTTTAATTAAAAAATACGTAGACGATGTAATTATTGCCATACCCAATGATACTAACATTCAAGTTCTAGAGATTTTTAACAGTTTTAATAAACATATTCAGTTTACATTAGAAGAAGAAAACAATAATAGTATCCCCTTCTTAGATACCAGAATCATAAGAAAACCTGATAACAGTTTAATAATAGACGTGTCAAAAACCAACTAACTCAGGTAGATATATTAATTACTATTCTAATCATACCTTTAATCAAAAAATTAATATTGTTCTGAGTCTCAAGAACAGAATACTTAAGATTTCGCATCAATCATTACATAAAAAGAATCTAGATAAGTTATTTTTGATTTTTAGTAACAATGGTTATCCAAAAACATTATTAAAGAATTTATTATACAGTACACCATTCAATTCTCAAATTAATTTTCAAAATGCATACTTGACACAAACAAACATGATTAACAAAAGAATCCCTTACATACTAAACTTAACACCAATCTTATGTAATATCTTAAACAACGAACAAATACGTATAGCGAAATATAACATTAAACCTATCAAACAACTTTTTTCAAAATTAAAAGACAGAACTCCAATTCTTAGTAAATCTAATGTTGTATATTCCATTCCTTGTAACGAATGCAATAAAGTATATATTGGACAAACATCACAATGGCTTAAAACAAGACTTACTCAGCATAGAAGTGACTGTAAAATAGAAAAAATTCTTGTGCTTTAGCAAAACATAGTAAAAACACCAATCACATTCCAAATTTTCCTAACGTAAAAATTTTAGACACAGAAATTAATTATAGAAGCAGACTTTTCCTTGAAATGACTCACATTTTCAGTACTCAAGATACTTTAAATTACAAAACTGATCTAGATAATCTCAGCAACATCTATTCATATATTCTGAGTACTAATTTGAATTGATTCAGTACAACAATTTTCATAAATCATATCTTCTAAGAATTTTAGTTTATAACGCAGTAGGTATACATGTCAATTTTTATAATTTTGAAAGACTTCAATAACTGTCTTCTTTTTAAGTAGTGTTTTTAAATTGTAATCAACTGTTCTGTACAATAATGTTATAGCCTGTCCGGTAGAACTGAACGGGTATCGGATTAACAAGGAGGATTGTCAATATATGGTTCTATTGTGCTTGAAACCGCCTTAATGCTTTGCTGTCTCGTACTTATTGTACGTGACAAAGAAAGATGGATATATTATGAATAATGCCTCTATTTCTGCCGAACAAAAGCGTTTGCAACTTTCACACATAATGACAAGGCAATAAGAATCAGATGCAGGTAGAATAGAAATTCAATAGGTATAATAAAATGCCAGTGGTTCTCAACACTGCTTTAACATTATATAATTTGTGAAGAAATGCAACTTTTGTATAATAAAAATAATAATCGATTACTAATTACCTATAAGTAATTTCAATTGACACCTTTCACTTATACTTATAACAACAATAACAAATACATTTTTATTATAGTTAGTAAATATTAATTAAATTACAAAGATATACTTTTATAATTAAATGTAAAAATTATAATTGTCATTCGGCGTTTGTTGTTCTTTGTTGAACAGAAAATGTAGATAATAGTGGACCACCATTTTCTTTTCTTCTTTAAAATAATCGACTGTATTTAAAACTAATTCGAATTTCTTTACTCAACTTTTCGGCATTATATTAATGGTTAGTTTATATAAACGCTTACTCAAAGAATAATGATAATATAGATATTGCAGTTGTTTTATTTATACCTATATGTACCTACTAAATGGTATAATAATCTATTATTAATTACTTATTGTTACAGTATTGCATATTTATTTGGATTCTTTTGTAATTGGAGTACACTAAAACGTCATTACCATACTTAGGTATACAATGAACTTTCTAAATGTAAATTGAAATACCTATACTTAATCGAATATTCATTATTATGAATGGCTTTTATAAATGTTTATTATAAAACTTGCATTCTTCCATAAATTTTAAATGTAATGTTAAAGCAGTGTTGAGAACCACTGGCATTTTATTATACCTATTGAATTTCTATTCTACCTGCATCTGATTCTTATTGCCTTGTCATTATGTGTGAAAGTTGCAAACGCTTTTGTTCGGCAGAAATAGAGGCATTATTCATAATATATCCATCTTTCTTTGTCACGTACAATAAGTACGAGACAGCAAAGCATTAAGGCGGTTTCAAGCACAATAGAACCATATATTGACAATCCTCCTTGTTAATCCGATACCCGTTCAGTTCTACCGGACAGGCTTTAGTTAATTTATAATTCTCGCATTTAGTAAGTAGTCTTTATGATGTTAATTGTTTAATTCTCACTTATGTTCATCTTACACAGATTCCTGATGAAGAAATAAATGATTTCGAAAGCTTGAATTAAATAAAGAGTCATTTTCATTTTAACTAGACCGCATCCCGATACCATATTTTATAATAACTACGGTCGTTACTTCCCTAAACTTTATATATATATATATATATATATATATATATATATATATATATATATATATATATATATATGCTACGGTTAATGTTCGTAATTTACTGGGAAATGCACACATACCCCTTCTGTTAGGTTACAGTGGTTTTGTTTACCTAATCTAAACTAGTTTGGACACAAAAAATTTCAAAAAAATTGTTAGGTTATAGTAGTTTCCCTTACATGATATTTTGAAGACGGATTTTCACAATGCAACCAACCACTAAAATCAAAATCATTAATACTTTTCAATTTGTACAAAGAAATTTAAATTAAACTTAAAAAGTAGAAAAATCGTATAAGATACGTGTGCTACAATCCCCTATTGTAATATTCGTATTTTGTGTGACATAGCAGTTGTATATGCCAAATAAAATTACACTACATACAATAGAACAATAATACGCCTAAATTAACTATACAGTGGCTCGTATAATTCCACTGAAATTATGAACAGATACAAATTAAGTATACATTACAATTTCAATAGCTTTGGTACACCAACAAAGGCGTACTGGCATTGTACAATATTTGTCACTTTCATATTACGCCTGGCGAAGGACATACTGTCTGTCTGAAAGCTTGAGAAATTGTAACCTTATCAGATGAATTTTATTAAAGTAGCAAGCAAGTATGCTAAAAATTATGAAAAACAGTAACACGTGCATGTTACCGACATTTCGTTTGTACAGTTTTTAAAAGGAATTTAAATATCTTTGATGTGTTTGAATACTTTGAGTGCTTAGAGTACTAATATGTTAAATTGAAATAACATCAATTTACAGCTTTTATTTGATTTTTAATTGAATAACTTTATATGAAAAATTGATTTATAACCACGATAAATAAAATTACGAGTGAATATTATGGTTATTAAAAAGTATCTATAAGTTGAGAACTAGAAATCATAAGAAAAATCAACCTTCTTTGGCAAAAACGAAGTTTGAATTTAACACAAAATTGATAATTTGCGCCATACACAACATCCGTGGAACTAAATACAATGTCGTTTGAGCTGATTATGTTATAAATCGCATATTAAGAGTAAACTGAATCGGAAATCTAATATCAGTATATTCTTCTCCAGTACTAAACAATGTATTCTAATTAAAAATTATTATTAATTTTATTAAATACATAAATAAAAAGTTTACCTCTAGCAGGATTTGAACCTACGACCTGTACTTTGCTAGAGTACCGCGCTAACCAACTGCGCCATCAAGGTTCAAGCCCCAATCGATGTAAATTTTGTCTTTATGTATGTAGAACTGATGTAAATTCTAAATATAATGAGATTACAATAAAATTACTTATATTAATGGAGTGTGGGCCTGCAATATCGCAAGGATTCACACATACCAAAGCAACTTGACTAATATTAAATTATTATAAGATTTTGTTATGAACGAATAAGTTCAAAGGTAAATATGTAATTAAAAATTATTATTAATTCTATTAAATACATAAATAAAAAGTTTACCTCGAGTAGGATTTGAACCTACGACCTGTACTTTGCTAGAGTACCGCGCTAACCAACTGCGCCATCATTTAATAATGTGTTCTAATCTTTATACGATAAAAATTTACAATAACTATAAATTCTTGCACATTTATATACTTTTATATACTTATACCTTTTTAATTGGAAAATCTGAGGCAAAATGATAATTTCATTAATTAAAAGACATTGCCTGTACTTCAAAATTCACAATTAGGTATTAATTAAACATTAATTAAAGTACAAACAGATATAGCGTTTTCTTGAACAACATTTGCATATTTCGTAATTTTTGTATTCGAGAAACTTAAGTTCCATTATATTCTTATTCAGACATTCTACAAAATTTTATAACTACGTAGGTAAGTCCTGTAACTCGTCTAAACATGAGCTACTATTATATTTTTTTTTACTTCGCTAAGATATTTTAGTATGATATTGTAAACAAACTTATCTGCAAATAGATCGATTTACATAATTTTTAGGCCAAAAAAGCAACAACGGTGATTGTGTTATTTATAGAATTTATTTATTAGTAAGTTAGTATTCTTCCCAAAAAAAGATGTTTGCATTATGGTGTTTTTTGTGCGTGTGCGTATGGGTGAAAAATTTAGAGAAAGTATGTAGACATTTTTTGAAGAAAATTAAATATATATATATATATATATATATATATATATATATATATATATATATATTGTAGAAAAATATATAAGCCCTAAAAAATTAAAAAAATGTTTTTTGTAAATTTCTGAAGAACCATCAACCTTAAAGTAAAATGTGTATGTTTTTGTCTATTAATTTCTCTGCTCAGTCTTCTAAGGTGTTCAGTGAAGGTTCTTGAAGGGATTGATGGGTCAGCACATGGTTCGTTTCTTGGCTATTCGCTTGATTGAGGCATGCAGCTGGGTTTTGTTACTTGGCTAAGACAATAACTTTGAAGAGATCGATTAGTCACACGTCTGGTCTCATTTTTGAAGAATTTTTAGATAACCCCTTTTTCAAGGATTGGTGCTTCTACTTAACATTGGCTTTAGAATATGCCCTTGAAAAATAAACCGTTACTAACATCCACTGTATTTCCCGACTAATGCGATGGCCTTGAAGAGATTAATGAACTGGGTTTGTTTCCTAGCTAGATCAATAACGGCGACCTTTAGGTACCCAGTATTTTTCTTGGCTTAGTCTATAAACAACGGTTTGTGTTTGGATAAGGTCATGGAAATTAAAATTAAATCAAAGATTAAAATCGCACGAGGTCGTCTACTACCCAAAGGAACCCTACTACTCAATTTTCGTTCAAATCAGAATTACAGTTTGACCTCAACTTAGTTCGCAAGACGCAAGCTCACAAGTAGGCGCTCACACGGACCTACAAAGACGCGCACATGAGAACACACCCACACACACACACACACACACGCGCGCGCGCGCGCACTAACAGACACACACACACACTATCATACGCACACGTAAACGCACGCGCACACACTTACACCGTCACACGCCCATGTGCATGCTCGCACACACAGACATCATGGCCGATCTTTGCAAAACTTGACCAAAAACACGCACACACATACAAACACGTAAACACACACCCACATACCCACACACCCACACACACACACACCCACGCAACCACACACACACAGACACACACACGCGCAGACGCAGGCGCAGACGCAGACACAGAGCAGACGCAGACACACACACACACACACACACACACACACACACACACACACACACACACACACACACACACACACACACACACACACACACACACAAAATTGATTTTCGCACCTAATCCTAAACCTTTTCTTTTATACATACGTTGTGTGCAATTAAAAAGTAAAAAAAAACGAAAAAATTGTATACTGCCTAACTTCACTCTCTTCTAAACCAAGTGCTTAAACCTCTGGGACCTTTTTGTGATCAAATCGCCTTTTTCTGCGCTATTAACTTCATACAAATTTCATTGGCCATTTCTCTATTATTAATGTTCTTTAAACCTTCATTCAATAAGATGAAGGTTTTGTTGGTCAATTTTTTTAGTATGTTTTTGATGTATGTATGTAACTATCGTGATTTTTTGGAGAACAGATTTCCATTATTTTAAAGTCTAAAACCCGAGTGCGCGAACTATCTTGTCGTATAAGCAACTTAATATGTAGTGTAGCACATTTTTTCACATCTTTAGTTTACCTTTGCTTGGGTTTACTTATTTACTGGCCATATTATTTATAGTTAAAAATTTAGGTAATGAACTAATATAGTCTAATATGTTTCAGGTACGACAAATTGTGACCATGAATCCAGAAAAAGGTACTGCAAAAACTGGTCGTTCCCACGGAGGCACTATGTTGAGAGTACTAGGAGCGCAACAAAAACGTGAAGTGAAAGCAACTCAAAACCTGTCAATAATCGTATTATTTTTTATGATATGCTGGATACCATTATACACCATTAACTTCATTCTTTCATTCTGTGAAGATTGCTTCGAGGTTAATGAAACAATAATGTTGTTCTGTATCATCCTTTCTCACTTAAACTCAGCAGGCAATCCATTACTCTACGCCTATCACTTAAGAGATTTTCGAGCAGCATTGAAACACTTTTTATGTAAACTTTTTAACATAGGAGATACGACCACATCCTCTTCTGGTGTTCAAGGGTTACATTCTTCTAACAAAGCTTACCAACAGTATCACGGACATAGTCGTTTCACGTCAAATCACAAAAACCGGGACGTAATGGCTTCTCTTCAATCACAATCGTATGGTGGATCTCAAGTTTCCTTAAACGAATCTACGACACCAATTTCTGCTATTGTTACTCAAACAGCTGCGTTAGCTGCAGCACCCACTGGCAATACTAGAGAAATTTGGAGAATATCCGAGGTACCATCAATATCTGAAGAGTGCTCGAGAGAACGAGAAGAATGCAGTAAAAATCTGGAAGATAGTGAGATAATTATAAAAAGACGAATAAATGAACTTAACACTAACGCTAATGGTTATTTTAACGAGTCCATCGAGTACGCAGAGGATGATGATGATGACGTATTTTTTGAAGAAACTGTAGACATATCAAAATACGAGAACCAACACAGCTCAAAGGAAAGTTTAAATGATCGCACAAAAATCACTTCCCTTAATAACGTACGAACAACGTTATCATCTTCGTCACCACAATTAACACGAGGATTATTTCTAGTCGAAGCTGAAATTAATAATGAAACACGGTCAAAAGCTTATTTGCGAAGTAGTAGTGTAGTTGAGAATAGTAAAGATAAAAAAAATATTAAACATAATACTATAACGGGAGATTGTTTGCCCAGTCCCGTTAAAATTAAATTAAGCCCTCTTAAAACAGTCGGTGAGTTTTTATTTCATAATAGCAGCAAAAGGGCAAAAAGTATACATTTGTTAAATTTGAGTGATAACGGTGGTGCTGTCACCGATAAGTGCTTGAGAAAAGAAAATAGTATTGGTGTTAATTAATAAATGTAGCACCTCATAAATACGCAAGTTTACTTGCTGAATATTTTATTAACATTCTCTGCAATCTATTTTTTGTAATCATTGATGTATAAACAGTCTCATAATTCGTATATAAAATAAAAATGTATTTTTTTATTTTCATCGTGTGCCTCTATTATAACCTGTGTTCCAAATTGGTGCTGATTGTATTGATGATTCTATTACCATTCCTATTATATGCTATTATATTTTATCAATTGTTTTTGGTTTTTGAAGAAATCGCGGGAAACCAAAATGGTGCATTTTTGACACACCCCGTAGCTCGGTTATTAGAGAACATACGGTATTTTGGTTTAAATATTCTACGTGTACTGTAGCGTCCCTCAGGCACCATATCTTGAAAAGCGTAATTTGAATTTAAAATTCAAGAACAAAACAATCGCTAAGTGATTTAACTTGACCTGACTGACCATAATGTCACTATTAGTCAAATTAACTGCCTGTCTTACTTTGACTTTCCTGACACTAATCAAAACTTAAGAATTTAATTACAGATCTGGTATTTGATTACTCGCAAACCTCAACTCTGATCAAAGTGGCCGTCTAGTGGTAGGTACGTTGTGCTATCTGAATTAGATACGCTGGGTGAGGTAAGTGTTGCATCATGAGGGGCATGTAAAAAAAGTTAAACTACTTAAATAAAAACCAACCAGCTTTGCGCAGCGCTGGTTCGGCCCGTTAATATACTATTGTGGTAAAGAACCACCAATAAAACCCGCTTTATTCATAAATAAATAATTGCACATTGTACATTATTAAATCAAATAACACACAAAAAACCAATGAGAGGGTTAAATATATAACAAAACACCATTAAGTCAGGTTAAAGTGCGTACAAAATTATAAATTTATAACATTAAGAGAAAATGAATAAAAAGCAGTTTAGTTACACAGAAACACAATAATAAAAAAACACATGCAGTCACACGCACAATTGGGTCATAAATAATCAAAATAAAAAGCATAATAAAAACCGTAACACCAAACATGTGGCCCTTTAAAACCAATCATACCGGTCTTTAAGTAAATAAGCGCATAAAACAATAAAGCAAATTACAGTACATATAAAATACAACAACAATAAAATTGCACAAGTGATAACTTAAAGGCAAGGACAAAAGAAAACAGACAAGGAATTTACACGCACCCAATTGTTTAATGACCACCAAAGCTCAAATTACTTAAGTCAAATTACAATAAATCACATACAAAAAGAAATCAATTTAGCCCCATTTTTCAAAAGTAATATATAAAAACAAGAAACCTTAATTGACGTTGAAACAGTTTCATATTAATTATTGCACGACATCTTAATTTTATTTAAGTGTTATTAACAATGAAAGCATAATTCAGAACGTTTTTTGTAATTTTTTTAAATTTTAATCTTAATTTCAACTACTTATGTTGAATTATAGTTCTGTGGTAATTTAACACATAATTGGTAAAGCATTTGCTTCAAGGTCTTGGAAAAACACAGCAAAAACCTAGACATACCAAAAGTCAAAATTAAAATCAAAAGTAAGACGTACCATTATGCCTTTTTTTAATTATAAGATGCCAAAACCTATTTAAACGGAGGTTTTCTTCTTGTCTATTAAAATTATTAGTGTGTTTATATATTTCAATGGTTTCACGTTGTAAACGAACATAATCATGAGTTTGTCTTGACAATATTTCCATGTTGTCAAATTGAATGTCATGATTTAGATTATTCAAAGCATAGTCAGCCACCGCAGACTTCTCTGGTTAACCTAATCTACAAAATCTCATTTCTTTACGTCTTGTATCAAAGCTACGTTTTGTGGTTCCAATGTATATTTTTCCACGTGAACAAGATAACTTATCGAAACGTTTAGAGTGTATAATTTAAAATACACCACTAAAAAACCCAAAAAAGATAAGTATTTTATTATTATCGATAAAATTTGTTAAACGAATGAAAAAACAGACTTTTGCACTCATTTACAGTAAAAGCTGATACAAATAAATTATAACTGTCTAATTTAAAAAAATTGTTCTATGTGGCCACCACCTTAATCAAAACATGTTTGACAACGATTTTACAGAGAGTTTATTGCCCTCATTAATGGGTTTCTATTTACAGCATTCTAAAATTGCAATATTTTCTGGAGCTTCAAATGCGAAAGTTTTGTTCTTAATGTGTCCCCATAAAAAGAAGTCAAGGGGATTTATGTCAGAGGATCTAGCAGGCCACAAAATGTCGCCATTATTCGCAATTAATCTATTGGGAAAGTTTTGTTCTAAATAGTTCTTTACGACGGCGGCATTATGAGCTGGACAACCATCGTGCATGAAACAAATTTGATCCAAGTTCACCACAGCTGCCCTTACAGCTGGCATTATTCGCTCTTGTAAGAGTGCAAGATATTATGCTGCATTAAAATGAAATTAAAAATGAATGGCCCAATTAATTGATGTCCTAAAAGTAATAATTTCTAAAATTTCATATTTAAATTTGAATTTCATATTATATCTACCTATTATACAGCACCAAACATTAAATCCAAATTTTGTTTGAAATCGTTTTTGTGAGGTGATTTGTTGGTTTCCTGCAGCCCAGTGATGGGTATTACGCCTGTTGAAAACTCCGCAATTGGTAAATCGAGTTTCATCAGTCCATAATATTTTCATAGAAAAATTGGGATTTTCTCACATATTTTAGATGTACCATTCACAAAATCTTAGCCTTCGTGGAAAATCATTTACCGATAGACCTTATACTATCCTAGACTTGTATGGATGGTAATTAAAAATTATTATTAATTTTATTAAATACATAAATAAAAAGTTTATCTCGAGTAGGATTTGAACCTACGACCTATACTTTGCTAGAGTACCGCGCTAACCAACTGCGCTATCAAGGTTCAAGCCCCAATCGATGTAAATTTTGTCTTTATGTAGGTAGAACTGATGTAAATTCCAAATGTAATGAGATTACAATCAAATTGCTTATATTAATGGAATGTGAGCCTGCAATATCGCAAGGATTCACTCATACCAAAGCAACTTGACTAATATTAAATTATTATAAGTTTTTGTTATGAACGAATAAGTTCAAAGGTAAATATGTAATTAAAAATTATTATTAATTCTATTAAATACATAAATAAAAATATAAAAATGTAAACTTTCACAATTATCACTCATAATAAAATACTTATCTTTTTTGGGATTTTTTAATGGTGTACTTAAATTATACAATCTAAACGTTTGATAACTCAGTTATCTTCGTCAGTATAATGTTTGTTAAAAATTGTTAAAGATTAAACAATTTTGTCAAATTTGAAAATTCAAACATAAACATGTTTATGTTTGAATTTTTCAAATTTGACAAAATTGTTTACTATCTTTAACATTTACAAACATTACTGACGAAATAACTATTATCGAAACGTTTAGATTGTATAATTTAAAGTACACCATTAAAAAACATAAATAAAAAGTTTACCTCGAGTAGGATTTGAACCTACGACCTGTACTTTGCTAGAGCACCTCGCTAACCAACTGCGCCATCGAGATTCAAGTCCCAATAGTAGTTATGGGGGCACTTGGGCCAGACAGTTGCGTGCGCAACTGCCTGAACCCAAATCCCCCCATGTGGGGGTTACATTATAGCAAGGGAAATGTATAGTGAGAAACTTATGTTATAAAAAAGTAAGTAAGTCTGTGAGATCCGAACCGTAGACCTCTGAACAACAAACGGGGACCTTAACCGCTACGCCATCGGACCGGTTACAGTATAAACCTATTGATCGTATAAAACAGTATATCTATATATAACGTACGCATACACCCTCAGATCACTCCTACAAACACAGACATATGGTGGGCTCTTTATGGACAGTTTTATACAATATACAAATCTGCATTCTATAGTGTGTGAGAGCGAGAAAAGCAGTAGTGAGAAAGAAACACATGTTGAGGGGGGTCTATGTGGAGAGTTACTATAAAATATATATACGTCTACACTCTGTATGTGTGTGTGTGTGTGTGTGTGTGTGTGTGTGTGTGTGTGTGTGTGTGTGTGTGTGTGCAGAGATGAGAAAGAAAGATAGGTGTTGAGGGTCTATATGGTCAGTTATTATAAAATATATGTCTGCACTCTGTAGTACATGTGAGAGAGAGATAGAGACAGACAGAGAGAGAGAGAGAGAGAGCGAACGAGAAAAGCAGAGGTGAGAAAGGAAGACAGGGTGGGTAGACCTCTGGAGTAACTAACGAGGACCTAAACCATGCGCCATAAGACCGTTTACGGTGTAAACGTAGAGATCGTATAATCAGTATATCTATAGCTTAGCGTAGGCATACACCCTCAGATGAATGTTTCCACTAATTACATTTAACCAGACAAATTAGCTGTCAATCAGATGAATAGTTATGAGAATACTATCAGGGAGGGGGGTGACTAATGTATAAATACGCTCATCAGGTACTAAATGACTTAGTTTACTTTTATTGCTGCTACCGTACACATCGGTCTCATCGCGAGTGCACATGGCTAATTTTGAAATTGTCAGTGAGCGTTATATGAACATAAAAAGTTTCGCTCAACCAAGCGAAAAATTTTGTTTAAACTAAAGAACAGTACTGAAAGCTAAATGTGTTAGATTGGGTAAGAACAGGAGTTAATCAAGTTATTACATACATTATGTCATCGGTTAACCCCGACGATAAAGTGGGGATAACCTTTCACGCAGAAAATTTCAAATTTAAACTACCGGGTGGTTGAGTTTTCGTAAATCATCCGAAGTGACATTTGGCTCTGTGTGGGGTATTTTGGAATCACTACTGCAGAGTAATACTGAGCACACGAGCACGGACACATTCCATATGGAGGTAACGTGTGTATCACCGCCAACAGGGAACGGAAGACAGCTAGTGTATAACAATTACAATGAAGAATCAACCATGCGACGTGGAATAATTACTATACGCAATGAAGATAACTTATGTTTACCGCGAGCATTAGTAGTGGGTAGAGCCCTTGCAGATAAAGACCGAGATATAATGACATTAGAAAAAGGATGCCAAAAAAAACTATTTGCGCTAAACTTAATAGAAGTCGCTAAGGTTACAATTCCGAGTAAGGGTGTAGTATTAACGAACTTAGACAGTTTCAACAATACCTTACCGGGTACAACATTACAGTATACCAACACGGCACTAAGGGACGAGAAATGTTATTCGAAGGTGTCGACCCGGGAAAAGAAAATAAGATTACTGTACAACCAAGGACATTTTAACGTTATAAAATCTTTAACATCACATTTTGCTGCAGCTATTACTGTGAAAAGTGTCATATCCCGTACAATACTTTAAATAGGCATAGGTGTGGAGCTACATGCCCCTGTAGAAGAGCTCCAGTTTGTGAAAAATTAAGTGAAAAGTTTATTGCCACGACTGCGGTAGAAGCTTTCGTTCGTCCATATGTCTTTTGAACCATAAAGAAGAAAAACGGGTGTGTCTATATGTTCAACAGTACACAAATGCAGCGTTTGTTTAAAACATTTAATATTAACAACCGAAAAACACCTCATTTTTGTGGGGAGGTGTTTTGTAAACAATGCAACGATCATAAACCGGAAAACCATTTTGTTTTATTAGACAAGCAACCCCGTATAAAGAGAATGACGACGTTTTATTTTTGTTTTATGATTTAGAAACTCGTCAAGAAAAATCTCACCCCGAAAAACCGGCAGTAAAACTTCACGAGGCGAATCTTTGTGTATTTCAGCAAGTGTGCCCTACGGCTACACACTACCATCTTCTCTAGTTATATGCCCCGATGTGGTGTTAGAGAACAAATATTACAAGGTGAATACTGTATCAACAAAATCTTTAGTTACTTGCTGGAAGTAAGAAAATTGTTCAAAAGGTTGTTGTAATAGCCCACAATGCCAGGGTTTGATCACCAGTTTATCTTAAACCACACCTAACAAACACACATCTTAAACCGGAGATTATAATGAGAGGGTCTAAAATACTAATGATGAAATTTGATAACCTAAAATTTATTGATAGTCTTAACTACTTCCCTATGCCGCTCTCGGCTCTACCAAACGTTTGGATTAGCGACGGGTATAAGAAAAGGTTATTTCCCCATCTATTTAACATTAAAGCAAACTCCGAGTATGTAGGGTCCTACCTCATATTGATTACTACTCCCCAACTCCATGAAACCCGAAGAAAGAGTTGAATTTTTAAAATGGTATGAAGAAACGCAATCACAGGGTTATATATTTAAAATGTCGGAAGAGTTAATAGAATATTGCCGGTCCGACGTAGACATCTTAAAACATGCTTGCATGTACTTTAGAAGATTGTTTTTGAAGGAGTGTTTGGTTGATCCGTTTGTCGAAGCCATTACGATAGCTTCAGCTTGCAATCTGGTGTACCGAAGACGATTTTACAACCCGATACAATAGGAATTATCCCCAAAGCTGGTTATCGGAGAGTAGAAAGCAATCTATAAGTGTATACAATGGTTTGGTCTGGGAAGAGGACCGTAGAGGTATTTCTATTCAACACGGGGTAAAAGAGAGTATGTGACGTATGGTTTGGGAGTAGACGGTTTTGCGAATCATCAAACGAAGTTTTTGAGTTTTACGGGTGCTACTATCACGGTTGTCCTATATGCTTTACAACACGGCGCGATGCACAGCTGTTTGACAATCCACACGATACCATGGAGCAGAGATATGAAAATACTAAATCAAAAGTATTCCGTCTTAAAAACTTAGGATATTACGTCACTGAAATGTGGGGATGTAAATTTTCGCTAGAATTAAAAACAAACCCAAAAATGTTATACTTAAAACATCACCCCCTGATAAGATACGTCCCTCTTAACCCACGCGATGCATTTTATGGTGGTAGAACGGGGTGTACAAAACTAAAATATGTAGCAAAACCCGGCGAAAGAATTAAATACGTCGACGTGTACTCGTTGCTGGGTTTGTAAATATGGGAAGTTTCCAACTGGTCACCCACGGGTATACGTTGGGAGGGAGTGTGACGAGTTTACTACTAGGCGTGCCTTCCCCAGCGGTATAATTAAGTGTTCAATTCTGCCACCTCAAGATCTTTACCATCCTGTGCTCCCTATGAAGATACATCAAAACTTATGTTTCCGCTTTGTCGCACATGTGTAGAAGGACTAATTACCGAAGAATGCTTGCATGATATTCAGGAACGAACACTTCACGGTACATGGTGTACAGACGAGATCGTAGAAGCCGTCAAAAGAGGGTACAATATAGTACAGATACAAGAAATCTGGTCATATGACACAACACAGTATGATAAAACAGATAGATCAGGCGGTCTATTTTCCGGTTTCATAAATATGTTCTTAAAGATGAAGCAAGAGGCCTCAGGGTGGCCATCTAACTGTACAAATCAAGAAGACCAGACCCTCTACATTGCAGAGTTCCTTAACAACGAGGGTGTACAGCTCGAACCCGGTTCTATTGAGAAAAATCCAGCTCTTAGATCTCTAACAAAGCTTATGTTAAATAGTTTCTGGGGTAAATTTGGTCAACGCGAAAATCAAAGCAAAACTTCAATTATTAATACTCTAAAAGAGTTTTCTCCATCAGTTGAAGTTAATCATATACAGGAAATTAACGAAGACACCCTAATTGTAAACTGGATATAGCGGAAGAGGCTGCTGAGCCCTTGTTTAATGTAAACTGCGAATAGAGCCTACGTAACCACACAACACGATTAAAATTATATTCGTATCTCGAAGCGTTGGGAGAAAGGGTGTATATTACGATACTGATTCTGTTATTTACATTTCAAAAGAAGGGTACCCGGATCTACCGCTGGAAATATGTTAGGAGATCTTACTGATGAAATTGAACCTCAATACGGTTGTGGGTCTTATATCACCGAGTTTCGTCAGGAGGACCGAAAACATACGGCTACAAAGTTTATTTACCAGATGGGGCGATAAAGCAAACGATTAAAGTAAAAGGAATTACCCTTAACTATGAAAATTTAGGAAAAGTTAACTTAGAATCCTTAATTGACTTAGTGGATGAACAGAACATGAAATTTTTTCTACTAACGTCATTAGGCGTACACGACCACGAACTCGTGACAAAACCTGAAATTAAAAGACTCGATTAAACATCAACAAACGTCGCAGGATAGAAAACTACGACACGATACCATACGGATATAAGAAAACGAAAATGATTTAGTGTGAAACAATAAAGTGTTATTAACCAGTTAGTGTAAATACAAACGGATTTTAGGATATATTACAGGTGTATTATATTGTTGGAATGTTTAACCAATAAATAGAATAGATATTAAGATAAAACATTGTTCAAAACGAGAATAAACCATGAATGTTTATATGTTTTCACTATATATTAGAATTGGAATGTTGCAATAGTACGTTATAGACTTAAATAAATCGAAAGACTATATTAAAATAACTTATAGATCTTTGATGTATGTAAAACTACGTGTATATGTATTCAATGTAATCTTAAATAAAGAAAAAAAAAAGCATACTCGTTTCTCACTTATTTCACTCGCACATATTTACTTAAGGAATTACTCTAATCGAACCGAGACCTCTGAAATAACAAACGAGGACCTCAACAGCTGCGCCACCAATCCGCTTACATTATAAACCTATAGATCTCATATAAACAGTATATCTATAGCTTAGCGTAGACACACCCCAGATCACCGTAAAATAGTTATCCTACAACACAGTTCCAAATACGAGCTTAGAGATGTTACGTAACTGATGTATGCGTGTGTTCTGTGCGAGAGAGCGAGAAAGAGAAAACAGTGGTGAGACAGAAAGACACGCATTGGGGGTCTTTTGTGGGCAGTTATTATAAAATATACAAGTCTGCACTCTGTAGTGTCTGCGTGAGAGAGAGGAGAGAGAGAGAGAGAGAAAGAATGAAAAGAAAGATAGGTGTTGAGGGTCTATATGCTCAGTTATTATAAAATATACGTCTGCACTTGTAGTACATGTGTGAGAGAGACAGAGACAGAGAGAGAGAGAGGAAGAAAGAAAACAGTGGTGAGAAAGAAAGGGGGGAACCTTTGTGGTCAATTATTATAAAATATACGTTGCACTCTGTAGTGGTCTGTCTGTCTGGTCTGCCTAGTCTGACTGATCAGTTTGGTCTGGCTGGTCTGTCTGATGTGGCTGGTCTGTTCGGTCTGTCTGTCTATTTGTGAATATCGGCAGTAAAACGTTCAAGCCCAATCATCTACACATCACACGATAGTCGGTATGAAGAGATTCAAGGTCGGATCTGTGAGTTGGAACTTCAAAGTGTTAAACATCCTGACATTCACCTAGTTGAACGTGTAATCCGTCGTTTAACCCCGACGATAAAGGTAGAATAACCTTTCACGCAGAGAATTTCAAATTTAAACTACGGGTTGCCTTAATTCACACCACGACCTATAATACACTTAGGTATGTATTTTTGCGGTGTACGGTAATGACGCATGACGGTAATTAAACGGGTATGTGAATACGGCTTATATTGTATATAGGAATAATACCCAATTCTCGACTGAATCAACTGACAAGGCATTTGACAAGCACTCAATATTTTCAAAGTTTGACGTTAAAATCCACACACTACCCTGCGTAATGTACGGTCTATATTAAATTTCGTGTTCGTACTACAGAAACCACCATTACTGCTAACTAACCTATTCAAATAGATACGGGAACATTTTGGTTAAAATCCTAAACCTTATAACAGCTGTAATATTACAAGTGAGAGAAGTTCTTTATACGCGAGTGAGAAGTTTAAGAATCCAGATATTCCTGAGCTGAAAATCATAAGAATAACGAATTTTACCAACGAAAAGTGATCCCTCATAATCCAAGGGCGCTACACAGAGGTCTGGTGTAGACAGATTTCTGTAAAGAGGAAAGCCCATAAGAGTAGGAGTGTTAAAGTGGGAGGATTTAACACCACAATTTATCAAAATTGATGAAATGGAGAAGGAAAAATAGTTGAAGGACAGGTCTACCGTCAAATGACAGCTTTCCATAATGAGGAAATTCCTGGGCTATGATATTAAAGCTAAGCTCCCAGTGCAGATAGGTTCCTTCAGGAAATTTGGGTCGAATGAGCATGTACCGAGCGCCAACAGCCGAAACGGCTGCTTGCACATTTAAGCCCTAGGAATGACCCGTCTCTTCAACCGAGGATAAGATAGGGATAGGTTGGTGTTTAACCCTTATTAATAAAATCAACATAAACTGTATGTAAAGCACCTCATAATTGTAATATCAGTATTACCATTCTGTATACCCAATTGATAGTACCTACCTGTATTATAGTCCAACTCAAATGAACTCAAATACCTTTAATAGCTTTAAGAATCAGAATCGTCGATCTGTATCTGAAACAATAAACATGTTTGTGAACAGATGCTTTGTCAATCAGAATAATGAATATGTTTATACGCGAAGGTGTCCCAAAGGCGAGGTGAAAATGAATCGTTAAATTTCGAGTTCGTACTACAGAAACCACCGTTAACTCTAACTAACCTTTTAAAATAGGTGAACATTTGTTTAAATACTAAACATTTTAGCAGCTATAAATTCATTTATTTTGAAAAAAATCGCTCTACTAACATCGCTAACGCACACTAATACGTTTTTGTCATTCAAAGTGAATTCAGAATAAAAACTTATGTTAAGGTAACATATGGACAATTTTAATGATGTTGATGATTATATTTGTAATTACCAGCGTTAATAATTGAATGAATTGTTTTATACACATATAAGTTAACATTTGAGGATGAATTTTAATAACATTGAAAAATTTTGTTGAGATTTGAACTATGCAGTTCATTAAAAACACAGAAATATGTATTTTTAATAAGGAACTCAATTTACAATAAAAACACGGGTATTGAACAGATTGGTTTACATATCGAGTTCTAAAACGTATAAAAAACAACAAAGAGCTTTTAGTAAAAATTAACTAAGAGTTGTTTTTCTAAATTTAACGACTAGAGGCAGTGTATTTTTATATTTGAAAGGATCAAATTTTGACGGCCGGATTCTAACATAACGTTGCCACTACCGTTTAAAACAAATTCTATGTCCAGAGTTAAAAATATCTCTGTACAATAAAACTATTACGTACTATTAGTATAGCGCAGTACGTTTGGATTAAATATCGAAATTTTCTGTTATAAAACGTATAAATCCATGGTTACTGTTGTAATCACTCGTTTAACAACTGGCCTAACAGGATATTTAATGATAACCGAGAGAGGTTTTGAATTAAAAGTTGCAATTTATAAAATGAATATTTAAGACGCATTTATAACGACGTTGAATTTGAATAAAATTAATAAATCTCCAAACGATGTATTAAAAAAAACCCCTAATATTTTTAAAATACATACCCTATTTAGCCGTCTAATGTTGACCAGAGAGTACCCTTCTCAACAGAAATCTGTCTACACCAGACCTCTGTGTAGCGCCCTTGGATTATGAGGGATCACTTTTCGTTGGTAAAATTCGTTATTCTTATGATTTTCAGCTCAGGAATATTGGATTTTAAACTTCTCACTCCTATAAAGATGTACTTCTCTCACTTGTAATATTACAGCTGTTATAAGGTTTAGGATTTTAACCAAAATGTTCCTACGTATCTATTTGAATAGGTTAGTTAGCAAATGGTGGTTTCTGTAGTACGAACACGAATTTAATATAGACCGTACATTACGCAGGGTAGTGTGTGGATTTTAACGTCAAACTTTGAAAATATTGAGTGCTTGTCAAATGCCTTGTCAGTTGATTCAGTCGAGAATTGGGTATTATTCTATATACAATATAAGCCGTATTCACATGTTTAATTACCGTCATGCGTCATTACCGTAACCGCAAAAAACATACCTAAGTGTATTATAGGTCGGGTTGGAATTAAGGCAACCCGTAGTTTAAATTTGAAATTCTCTGCGTGAAAGGTTATTCTACCTTTATCGTCGGGGTTAAACGACGGATTAACGTTCAACTAGGTGAATGTCAGGATGTTTAACACTTTGAAGTTCCAACTCCAGATCCGACCTTGAATCTCTTCATACCGACTATCGTGTGATGTGTAGATGATTGGGCTTGAACGTTTTACTGCCGATATTCACAAATAGACAGACAGACCGAACAGACCAGCCCACAGACAGAACCAGACCAAACTGATCAGTCAGACTAGGCAGACCAGACAGACAGACCACTACAGAGTGCAGACGTGTATATTTTATAATTGACCACAAAGGTTCCCAGCGCATGTCTTTCTTTCTCACCACTGTTTTCCCTTTTTTCTCTCTCTCTCTTCTCTTCTCTCTCCACATGTACTACACAGTGCAGACGTATATATTTTATAATAACTGAGCATATAGACCCTCAACACCTATCTTTCTTTCTCATCTCTTCTCTCTCTCTCTCGCTCTCTCTCACGCAGAACACTACAGAGTGCAGACTTGTATATTTTATAATAACTGCCACAAAGACCCCAATGCGTGTCTTTCTGTCTCACCACTGTTTTCTCTTTCTTTCTTGACAAACACACCATACATCAGTTACGTAACATCTCTAAGCTCGTATTTGGAACTGTGCTTGTAGGATAACTATTTTACGGTGATCTGAGGTGTGTGTCTACGCTAAGCTATAGATATACTGTTTATATGAGATCTATAGGTTTATAATGTAAGCGGATTGGTGGCGCAGCTGTTGAGGTCCTCGTTTGTTATTTCAGAGGTCTCGGTTCGATTAGAGTAATTCCTTAAGTAAATATGTGCGAGTGAAATAAGTGAGAAACGAGTATGCTTTTTCTTTTCTTTATTTAAGATTACATTGAATACATATACACGTAGTTTTACATCAAAGATCTATAAGTTATTTTAATATAGTCTTTCGATTTATTTAAGTCTATAACGTACTATTGCACATTCCAATTCTAATATATAAAAACATATAAACATTCATGGTTTATTCTCGTTTTGAACAATGTTTTATCTTAATATCTATTCTATTTATTGGTTAAACATTCCAACAATAAAAACACCTGTAATATATCCTAAAATCCGTTTGTATTTACACTAACTGGTATAATAACACTTTATTGTTTCACACTAAATCATTTTCGTTTTCTTATATCCGTATGGTATCGTGTCGTTTTTTATCCTGCGACGTTTGTTGATGTTTAATCGAGTCTTTTAATTTCAGGTTTTGTCACGAGTTCGTGGTCTGTGCGCCTAATGACGTTAGTAAAGTTAAAATTTCATGTTCTGTTCATCCACTAAGTCAATTAAGGATTCTAAGTTAACTTTTCCTAAATTTTCATAGTTAAGGGTAATTCCTTTTACTTTAATCGTTTGCTTTATCGCCCCATCTGGTAAATAAACTTTGTAGCCGGTTTTCGGTCCTCCTGACGAAACTCGGTGATATAAGACCCACAACCGTATTGAGGTTCAATTTCATCAGTAAGATCTCCTAACATATTTCCCAGCGGTAGATCCGGGTACCCTTCTTTTGAAATGTAAATAACAGAATCAGTATCGTAATATACCCTTCTCCCAACGCTTCGAGATACGAATATAATTTTAATCGTGTTGTGTGGTTACGTAGGCTCTATTGGGTTTACATTAAACAAGGGCTCAGCAGCCTCTTCCGCTATATCCAGTTTACAATTAGGTGTCTCGTTAATTTCCTGTATATGATTAACTTCAACTGATGGGAAAACATTAAATCGTAAAACTCTTTTAGAGTATTAATAATTGAAGTTTTGCTTTGATTTTCGCGTTGACCAAATTTACCCCAGAAACTATTTAACATAAGCTTTGTTGAGATCTAAGAGCTGGATTTTTCTCAATAGAACCGGGTTCGAGCTGTACACCCTCGTTGTTAAGGAACTCTGCAATGTAAGGGTCTGGTCTTCTTGATTTGTACAGTTAGATGGCCACCCTGAGGCCTCTTGCTTCATCTTTAAGAACATATTTATGAAACCGGAAAATAGACCGCCTGATCTATCTGTTTTATCATACTGTGTTGTGTCATATGACCAGATTTCTTGTATCTGTACTATATTTACCCTCTTTTGACGGCTTCTACGATCTCGTCTGTACACCATGTACCGTGAAGTGTTCGTTCCTGAATATCATGCAAGCATTCTTCGGTATTAGTCCTTCTACACATGTGCGACAAAGCGGAAACATAAGTTTTTGTATCTTCATAGGGAGCACAGGATGGTAAAGATCTTGAGGTGGCAGAATTGAACTTAATTATACCGCTGGGGAAGGCACGCCTAGTAGTAAACTCGTCCCTCCTCCCAACGTATACCCGTGGTGACCAGTTGAAACTTCCCATATTTACAAACCCAGGGTAAACGAGCCACGTCGACGTATTTAATTCTTTCGCCGGGTTTTGCTACATATTTTAGTTTTGTACACCCGTTCTACCACCATAAAATGCATCGCGTGGGTTAAGAGGGACGTATCTTATCAGGGGTGATGTTTTAAGTATAACATTTTTGGGTTTGTTTTAATTCTAGCGAAAATTTACATCCCCACATTTCAGTGACGTAATATCCTAAGTTTTTAAGACGGAATACTTTTGATTTAGTATTTTCATATCTCTGCTCCATGGTATCGTGTGGATTGTCAAACAGCTGTGCATCGCGCCGTGTTGTAAAGCATATAGGACAACCGTGATAGTAGCACCCGTAAAACTCAAAAACTTCGTTTGATGATTCGCAATAACCGTCTACTCAAACCATACGTCACATATCTCTCTGTTTACCCCGTGTTGAATAGAAATACCTCTACGGTCCTCTTCCCAGACCAACCATTGTATAGCACTTATAGATTGCTTGTCTACTCTCCGATAACCAGCTTTGGGGATAATTCCTATTGTATCGGGTTGTAAAATCGTCTTCGGTACACCAGATTGCAAGCTGAAGCTATCGTAATGGCTTCGACAAACGGATCAACCAAACACTCCTTCAAAAACAATCTTCTAAAGTACATGCAAGCATGTTTTAAGATGTCTACGTCGGACCGGCAATATTCTATTAACTCTTCCGACATTTTAAATATATAACCCTGTGATTGCGTTTCTTCATACCATTTAAAAATTCAACTCTTTCTTCGGGTTTCATGGAGTTGGGAGTAGTAATCAATATGAGGTAGCGACCCTACATACTCGGAGTTTGCTTTAATGTTAAATAGATGGGGGAAATAACCTTTTCTTATACCCGTCGCTAATCCAAACGCCTTTGGTAGAGCCGAGAGCGGCATAGGGAAGTAGTTAAGACTATCAATAAATTTTAGGTTATCAAATTTCATCATTAGTATTTTAGACCCTCTCATTATAATCTCCGGTTTAAGATGTGTGTTTGTTAGTGTGTGGTTTAAGATAAACTGGTGATCAAACCCCTGGCCATTGTGGGCTATTACAACAACCTTTTGAACAATTTTCTTACTTCCAGCAAGTAACTAAAGATTTTGTTGATACAGTATTCACCTTGTAATATTTGTTCTCTAACACCACATCGGGGCATATAACTAGAGAAGATGGTAGTGTGTAGCACTGGGCACACTTGCTGAAATACAAAGATTCGCCTCGTGAAGTTTTACTGCCGGTTTTCGGGGTGAGATTTTTCTTGACGAGTTTCTAAATCATAAAACAAAAATAAAACGTCGTCATTCTCTTTATACGGGGTTGCTTGTCTAATAAAACAAAAATGGTTTTCCGGTTTATGATCGTTGCATTGTTTACAAAACACCTCCCACAAAAATGAGGTGTTTTCGGTTGTTAATATTAAATGTTTTAAACAAACGCTGCATTTGTGTACTGTTGAACATATAGACACACCCGTTTTTCTTCTTTATGGTTCAAAAGACATATGGACGAACGAAAGCTTCTACCGCAGTCGTGGCAATAAACTTCTTCACTTAATTTTTCACAAACTGGAGCTCTTCTACAGCAGGGCATGTAGCTCCACACCTATGCCTATTTAAAGTATTGTACGGGATATGACACTTTTCACAGTAATAGCTGCAGCAAAATGCTGATGTTAAAGATTTTATAACGTTAAAATGTCCTTGGTTGTACAGTAATCTTATTTTCTTTTCCCGGGTCGACACCTTCGAATAACATTTCTCGTCCCTTAGTGCCGTGTTGGTATACTGTAATGTTGTACCCGGTAAGGTATTGTTGAAACTGTCTAAGTTCGTTAATACTACACCCCTTACTCGGAATTGTAACCTTAGCGACTTCTATTAAGTTTAGCGCAAATAGTTTTGTTGTGCATCCTTTTTTCTAATGTCATTATATCTCGGGTCTTTATCTGCAAGGGCTCTACCCACTACTAATGCTCGCGGTAAACATAAGTTATCTTCATTGCGTATAGTAATTATTCCACGTCGCATGGTTGATTCTTCATTGTAATTGTTATACACTCGCTGTCTTCCGTTCCCTGTTGGCGGTGATACACGTTACCTCCATATGGAATGTGTCCGTGTCGTGTGCTCAGTATTACTCTGCAGTAGTGATTCCAAAATACCCCACAGAGCCAAATGTCACTTCGGATGCTTTACGAAAACTCAACCACCCCGGTAGTTTAAATTTGAAATTTTCTGCGTGAAAGGTTATCCCCACTTTATCGTCGGGGTTAACCGATGACATAATGTATGTAATAAGATTAACTCCTGTTCTTACCCAATCTAACACATTTAGCTTTCAGTACTGTTCTTTAGTTTAAACAAAATTTTTCGCTTGGTTGAGCGAAACTTTTTATGTTCATATAACGCTCACTGACAATTTCAAAATTAGCCATGTGCACTCGCGATGAGACCGATGTGTACGGTAGCAGCAATAAAAGTAAAAAGTCATTTAGTACCTGATGAGCGTATTTATACATTAGTCACCCCTGATAGTATTCTCATAACTATTCATCTGATTGACAGCTAATTTGTCTGGTTAAAAATTGGGAAACATTCATCTGAGGGTGTATGCCTACGCTAAGCTATAGATATACTGATTATACGATCTCTACGTTTACACCGTAAACGGTCTTATGGCCATGGTTTAGGTCCTCGTTAGTTACTCCAGAGGTCTACCCACCCTGTCTTCCTTTCTCACCTCTGCTTTTCTCGTTCGCCCTCTCTCTCTCTGTCTGTCTCTATCTCTCTCACATGTACTACAGAGTGCAACATATATTTTATAATAACTGACCATATAGACCCTCAACACCTATCTTTCTTTCATCTCTGCCCACACACACACACACACACACCACACACACAGAGTGCAGACGTATATATATTTTATAGTAACTCTCCCATAGACCCCCTCAACATTGTTTCTTTCTCACTACTGCTTTTCTCGCTCTCCACACACTATAGAATGCAGATTTGTATATTGTATAAAACTGTCCATAAAGAGCCCACCATATGTCTGTGTTTGTAGGGTGATCTGAGGGTGTATGCGTACGTTATATAGATATACTGTTTTATACGATCAATAGGTTTATACTGTAACCGGTCCGATGGCAGTTAAGGTCCCCGTTTGTTGTTCAGAGGTCTACGGTTCGGATCTCACAGACTTACTTACTTTTTTTTATAACATAAGTTTCTCACTATACATTTCCCTTGCTATAATGTAACCCCCATACATGGGGGGATTTGGGTTCAGACAGTTGCGCACGCAACTGTCTGGCCCAAGTGCCCCCATAACTACTCCCAATCGATGCAAACTTTGTCTTTATGTATGTAGAATTGATGTAAATTCTAAACATACCTTTGAACTTATTCGTTCATAACAAAAATTTATAATAATTGTATGGATGGTATTTATTGGCGTCCAGTTCTCGATGGACGGATAACTTAAGAATATTTCTTTCATTACCAATTCTTCTAACCGATGCTGTGGGGTTATTGTTAGGGTATTGTAAAACAAGATTATTTCTTTCCTCATTTTCAACAGCATATTTACGATTTCTGGGTTTTACAAAACTTCCATAATTCAGCAAATTCAATAACAGATTCCTAAAATGTCTTGCGTTTGGTTGATGTCGTTCAGGAAATTTATTTTCATAAATTTCAGCAGCCGCTTCAACGTTTCTGTGAGCTTCGAAGTAGGTTTCCTTA